>JANHFX010001608.1:25645-41817 GCA_027560015.1 Chloroceryle amazona | reverse complement strand
GCAATGGGCCCTTGTGGCCAGGAAGGCCAATGGCATCCTGGGGTGGATTAGAAAGGCTGTGGTTAGTAGGTCAAGAGTGGTTCTCCTTCCCCTCTACTCTGCCCTAGTGAGGCTGCATCTGGAACACCATGTCCAGTTCTGGGTTTCTCAGTTCAAGAAGGACATGGAACTGCTCGAAAGAGTCCAGCACAGAGCCACAAAGGTGATTAAGGAACTGGAACATCTCCCTTATGAGGAAAGGCTGAGGGAGCTGGGTCTCTTCAGCTTGGAGGAAACTGAGGGGTGACCTCATTAACGTTTATAAATATGCAAAGGGTGAGTGTCAAGAGGATGAGCCAGGCTCTTCTCAGTGACATCCAATGATAGGATAAGGGGCAAAGGGTGCAAGCTGGAACAGAGCAGGTTCCGTGTAAACATAAGGAGAAACTTTTTCACAGTGAAGGTGACAGAGCCTGGAACAGGCTGCCCAGGGAGGTTGTGGAGTCTCCTTCTCCGGAAACATTCAACACCCACCTGGATGCATTCCTGTGTGATCTGCTCTAGGTGATCCTGCTCTGCCAGGGGGGTTGGACTAGATGATCTAAGTTCCTTCCAACGCCTAACATTCTGTGGTTTAAGGATATTTTGTATATGCAGGAGAGGGTAAAAGCATCTTAGTGTCCATAGGGATCGATCCCACCAAATCTTCACCTTTCCTTCAACTGGTATTAACACACATAATAGGAACAGCAAGTTTTGCAGAACAGAAACCCTACTGTTTCAGGGCAAATGGGTGCAGAGTCTTCATCATCATTGCAATGCCAGGGAAACGAACAAATTTGCCCCCTGGGTTGAAGCTAAAGAAACAGAATTCCTGAGCCCTGCCTAGAATCACATGGGTCCACTTGGCTCCTCTGATGTTGTTCCACAGTGATTCACAAGCACTTCTCTGCCTTGCTTTCTGCAAGCGTTCTGCTGTGTGATGCTTGGCAGCAAGCTGCACAGTTAAAGCTGTGCAGAGAGCAAACCAGGGCTCTAGATAGAGACTTTTTTTTTTTTTTTTTTTTTAAGCAAGCTCCTGCCTCAGATACAACTCTAGAAAATTACAGAACAGGCAAGGTCTGGATACAATCAGGGAGTATTTAGTGTTGTTGGAAAATACAGTCAGCTTGCATGCTGTGATAGCCAATGATCCCCTTCCTAACACGCATCATTTCTGTTAGTAACAACAAGCAGTGCTGTGCTCTGCAAAAGCTGATTAGGACCAACAATACTCCTCTGGATTATAGCCTGTCCTTTCCACCTGCAAAAGCAGACATACAGAAAGCTGACTTCAGGCCTTACCTTGGTATCACAATAAAGAACCTGTAGAAATCCCACCCAGCAGCATGACCCAGAGCACCTATCTTAAGTGTTCAGACATCCAACACAGTCAAAAGGAGAGCACTGAATTTCTGAGGAGTGACTCAGAACCTTTAAATGTACAATGGACAGTCCAGGGAGACAGGGTGTCTGTGCAGGGCAATTAGGTGTTCCCATGTGTGGAGTGAGAAACTGCTGAGAGCCAGCCAGCTGGAAGCACCTAGCCCAGGGATATCTCTGAATAAGCACCTACCTCCTGGTTGGTCCTCTCAGAAGCTGTTTGACATGGCAGAGAAATCTTTCCTAAATATCAGCCAGAAGTTCTCACGAGTGGTGCATGAGATGTTCACCACCTGACACAGCATCCCCCTGAAGGGGGGGTGATGCAGACCCATGCAAGAAGGCACAAGCAGAAGATGGAGGTTGACTTGACTTCTACCTGTGTTGTACTCCTTCCTCTCTGAGAAGGCTTTCTGCTGACACTGTTGCTGTCACTACACTCAATCCCTGTTTCAAAGCAGTTTGCCAGCAAGACTTAGCATGCCCGGCACTCTTGCCTAGCTCAGGTTTCTTCAAGTAAGTGAACAAAAAGGAGAGAATTCTAAATTTGCATTTCTTTGCATTTTAAACAATACAACTCAAATCATCAAGAAAAAAAAAATGAATCAAGGAGGTATCTCACCAGCAGCTGACCACTGTCTGCTCCCAGCTCCTGCTTGTGGAAGAGAGATAAGTGTTCTTCCCTGAACTTTGGGCAGATCTTTACCCCTCCATTCCTGTGCACACCTGGCACCACACTGCTGTGACATTCATGGCATCATTGCTCTCGGGAGACCTTTTGGTACTTGCTCTGTAATCAGCTCCAAATCTGCTAAAGGTATTAATCTGATTGTAACCACTGTATCAAGTGGAAGAAAAGAAATAAGAAATTTAAGCTTACAATCTGCCAGCTATTCCAAAAACTGGAGCATTGTCGATAGTAAATAGACACAACAAAACAGGAGTCAGAGGAATATGAGTCTTTCATGGTCACTGATGTAGTAAATCAGCACTCCAGTTTAACACAGTCAAATGTAGTGTAAAGTAATATGTCTGAGGGAAAGGATTGAACTTAAAAGCACATATTTAAATGTGGCATTCATGCACCACACTAGCCAGGAAAAGGAGGCTGATTTCATTAAAGAAAGATAAATCTCTGAAGACTATACAGTCCATGTTCACATTAATAAAGAAGAATTAAAATAAAATTAAAAAAAAAGAATTGAAGCATAATTTAGGCTATGTCAGAAGGGAATCACAGTGACTAGTAAAATAAAAGGAGTACAAGATGTGTATTATTAAGCTAGTGAAATTAAGACCGGCTGGGAAACTCCAGAAGAGCATTTTACAGGTAGCGTGTCAGGTACCAGTGAGGATGGGATATCGGTTTTGGCTGTTGTTATCTCTACCCTTAGTACAGTGACTGACGATCAAGAAGCAAATTCAAATTTAATTGGCAAGCTCTCTGTATATATTTAAGGTAGCACCTGCATATTTAAATTACGGCAACTTCAGATGTTCTCAGCTTTCCCCTGCATCAGTCCCTATAGAAACAAGCCTCACTTCAAAGACAGGGAAAGAGGAGAGAGCAGGGAGTGGTGATGTTCCATTGCCAGTGGTGAGTGGAGGAGAACACTGAAATACCATGGTCACAGAGGAAATCAGAGGGCCAGATCTGTATTTTTTTCATAATCACAGAAAGCCTCTGAGATCACTCTCCAAAGAGCAGGCACAAAGAATGTTTGCTCCAGTGAAAACCAGCTGCTGCTGGTGGAAGGGGACAGACTGCTCTGTGCTCTGCCAGGTAAGAACAAATTAACTGGCCAAGGACACTGGAGGACAACTCTTTGTTTTTAGCAATATCATGGTTCTGCAACTGTGTGAATGGCCTGTATCCAGAGAGACTCATCCCCAGTAAACTGATGAGGACTTGCAGCAGGAAGATTAGGTCCGAGAAGCTTGAAATGGGATTTCCACTGGTAGCTCTGTGGAAATCAGGTATCTCAGGGTGAAGATCCCAGTGCTGACCTTCCTCAGGGGCCAGGTTTATTCTCAGCGGGAAAAGAAAAGCTTTCACAGTTACGAAATGAAGCTGATCAAGAACTAACAAGAACTGGAGAAGCAACAGGAGTGACCTCCTCCAGTCTGCCTCCAGAGGAAAATCTGGCTTTTATTACAAAATTCCAGCCTCGAGCTTCCTCCCACAGGATAGACCAAGGAGGCCCAGACTTGTATGAATTAACCAAAAATAACACTTCCAGGGAGGGAGAGGATGACTGAGGGGATTGCTGATGGGATACAGAGGCCTCTCACCTCCTTCTCACCAGTTCAACTCTAGAAGAGGTCAGGAGTAAGGGGGAAAAGCCTCCAGCTTTGAGCTGTTCGGTGCCCTTAGCCAATTTACTGGGAAGCAAGCGACTCTGCCACAATCACCACCATGTCAAGCAGTGCCAAGCCAGTGGACAGAAGAACAAAATCTGTCCTTCCAACTTCAGCATTAATCCATTTTGAAGAGCTATGAGTCTCACAGCGACAAGGCTCAGACTGATAGCGAGCTTCAGTCTCCAGCTGCAAATATATTTAAAAATAGCCAAAGCAAACAGGATCCTGTTTGGAGAGGGAAGGAGGCAAGCACCTTTTTGCCTGTGTTTGGCCAGCAGTGGGGATATCATCTGGTTGATCCTGACCATCCTCATTGCTATGGCAATGTCCTATAAACAGAGCAGAGCTCAACAGCTCCCTGGAGCAAGAAGGCAAGGACTGTCCTCAGGTAGTGGCATTGCATTAAGAGAAGGAAAACAAGAGATTTGTGCAGGCGAGCTGAAGACTCACTAGAGCATGTAAATGTTACCTTAACTTGTGCATCAGCACTTAAATACCACAGGAACTGGAGCTGAAGCTACGCAAGAGCAAAGCAGATGAACCCAGTGTGTCTGATTCAGCCTGGGGAGACAGTCAGGACAGAGCCAGGAAGCACCCACAAGCATTAGCGGGCCAAAGCTACCCCAAATGCTGCTGGTGGACGAACCTTGGATGAACCCCATCAGAAACTGAAGCAGACGGTAGTCAGCATGCTGCTGGGGAGCAGAACAGCATTCTTGGAGCAACCTCAGGCAGGACAAGGAGCATCACACCAACCTCAAGCACTGAAGCAGGGAAAAGTAGCTCAGAGAAAAGAACCACAGAGCCATGAGAAGACACCAGTGATGAGACATCTCCCCTGGAGACCTCAGTGGCCACCATTGGCTTGTGGAGCAGCAAAGGGCCTGGCTCAGGGACTAGAAGTAGCACAAACCCACTGTCACAAAGCAAGACTTGTTCACTCTGCCCTTGTGCAAGACAGAGAGAGGGGGAAGGGAAGCACGTGCTCACTCCACCTTCTTGCAGAGAGTCTTCACAACCTATGGCCTCTTACAATACTGGTTTCCCCACTGTAGTGAAGTGGCTGTGAAGAGAGGCTTTACTCAAGGTAGTACTTTGGTGAGGTAATTTAAGACAACAGGATTAAACTGAAACAGACAATTTATGTTGTGCAACAGGAAATATTTCCAGACAGTGAAGTCTGTTGGGCTCCAGAGCGCTTTCCCAAGGTAAGCAGCAGAACTGGAATCTCCATCTCTTGCCTCATCTGTCAAGGCTACATGAGCATTGAAAGTGTGGTGAGGACAACACACTCACACAAGGAGAGAGGTGGAATGGGGACCATGGTTCTGTGTAAAATCAGAGACCCAGCATTTGCTTTTACATAGAACGAGGTTCCATTAACAGAACAAAAAGCTAAGATTTAGGGCAGTAAGAAAGCCAAAAAAGCAAGAAAGGTCTTGGTGGTACTCAAGACCCTTCAATTCCCATCATGATCTCCCTGAGTAGCTTTCTTTTGTCTTGCTTTCTCCTTTGCAAGTCACAGAAAAAAAGCAGCTATGAAGGAACTGATTCTTATGTGCCCTCAACTGTTGTAAATTGGAAATAACTTCACTGAAATCAGTGATGTCAGCTTAAAATGAAGTGGGTTCACATTTATATCTGGAATAATTAAGGATGAAATTATGTTCACCTCCCAGTATAGCACTCACAGGTAAAATTTTAGGATAGTTTAGAAACAGACTCCTAAAAACTGCAGAGGCTCATCTCTCAACATCTCTATATACAGATGGATTTCTAAAAGACTTCAGGTCCTATCCACCTTTAATCACTCTGAAGCAGCACCTGAAGTGGGGTTAGCTCCCCCAGTCACCTTGCACAGGCAATGATTCCATTCACCTCAGAGACAAGTTGACTGCTGGACCCCTGCAAAAATACCTGTCTGTCACTCCATTTCCTTTCATATCAAGAAATACAGACCAGAGTTCCAGATAAGTACTGTTTCTTCAGCTCCTTCGAGGTGCTGGGAGTGACTCCTGCTACAGCTTCTCTCCTCCCTCTGTTAGATGAGCTCATTAGCCCCTTGGCTACGTCTCTGCTAGTAAAATAAACTGTGCCAGAGACCATTCTTCAGCCAGCTGGCATGGCCTATTATCTACCTATTATTAAACTCTCTTACACTCTGAAACAAGGTGGACACATCCAAACTGCCTTTCTGGAGTCCTGCCCCATGCTTGTTCCCAGAAACACCCAAGAGTTGTCCCAGACCAACCCATGTGTATCAGCAGAGTCATGATACAAGACCAGCACACTAGTACAGGCATAAACCAGCTGCGGGGAATGCTGAAAGTGAAGAACAGCTTTTGAAAAATCAGGAAGGAGTAGCACAGTACTCAGAATGAGTCCAGGAGATAGGGAGACCCAAAAAAAAAAGCATTTTCTACTCAACTCATTTTTTACAAAAAGATGCATTTCGTACAGGAACTGTGAAACAAACTTTGAGCTTTTACCTATAAACCGACTCCAGGCAAAGCTGTCAGCAATGTCTCCTGGGTCCCCCACTGCTAATGGCAGCCAGATAAGGGATGCCAAAGCTGGGCAGGGAGCTTGAACTTTCCCCAGCCATGGGAGGTGAAGTGCCTCAGCTGGAGGTGGGGGTGAAGGACTGATGTGCTCAGGGAGAGCCCAAAGCCCCCTTTCTATGTTCCCCATTTTGTACCTTCTCCTGCCTCATTGCCATCCTGGGGATGGGGGACCGGGGAGAACTCTACTGCAGAACTCACATAAAACAAGAGGGAACTGAGGGAGCAACACCAACAGAGCAGTGACTTGGAGGTAAACACACTGTAGGAAAAGCCTTAGGATCACTTCCCCTGGGGATGACTCCAAGGCTTTTTTCCCCCTCTTCCAATTAGCTGGTAAATGCTGTACATGTAATTGACCTTTCTAAACGCTGCTGAGTAGCTGGAGGTGTTGGGAGCTAATCCTGCATGTGAAGACCCTGGCGTTTCGCAGCGCTGACTCTATCTGCCGGTGTCTAATGCTCTGCAAGTGCTTTTTTTTTCCCCTCACTTACTGACACATTGAAATTTACTGCCCTGTGTCAGTGAGTTCAAGAAAGCCTTTTAACTCTGAAAGCTCTGGGAAGCGGCCCCAGCACATGCCTCAGGATTTCTCTGTCAGTTTGTTACGCCTTGTTTGTCCAAGAAATAGTCAAGACCGAACGAGTCAGGAATGACAGAAATAGTACATGAAGTCACAGTCACTCCACATTAAAGCGCAAACATTTGTGTCGTTTTCCTACCAAATAAATAAATATATGTGCGTTTAGCGAGCAAATAAGGAAATGTCAGAGGCGAGGCATTACAGGCAAGATTTTACAGATGCCAGCTGATCTGTGTTCACTCCTCCAAGCGAGTGTAATACAGATTCCCACAAGTATCTGGTCATGAAAGCAATTATCGGGACCATACACACGCACAAACCCCTGGAACACTCCCACAGGCAAGCCCTAGGAAAAACCTGTAAACTCTAAACCGAAGCTGCAAGACAAACATGTAAGTGAAAACCCTGAGTACACGCTGTGCTCTCCCTCACCTCCCTTCACTGCCTTCCCGGCTTCTGTACAGCCCCCCACTGGTTTTCTCCCTCCTTTAAACATCTCTTTTTTTCCCGTCAGTCGCGTCAAGCTACCAGCATCTGCAGAACAGCATCAGTGCCAGTCCTCGCAGATGCTGACTGAGAGTGAGACCCAAGCCGGGCTCCCACACGAACGACACTCCCTGGCCACGGTCCCTTTCCCATCCTTTCTGGACAACCTCGCTCACCCATCACCCAAACACGCAGCGCTGACATCTCACAGTCACCTCACCCCCGGCCACCTGCACAGACAGGACCTCAGCCATCGGCTGCAAAGTTTGCAAGAGAGAATGATGTTTTTGCTCTCACCACCTTAGGTTCGCAGCAGCCTGGGAAGTACAGCCGAGCTGCTTGGAGAGAAGAAAGTTGTTCTACCGTTCGGTCCTTCGGCGTTGGAAGCAGTGGGCTGGGAGCTGAGCCCGTGGGGACAGCGAGAGCAGGAATGCGGCGTGACAGGCGAGAGCGTGAGGTATGCCCCTGCCCTCTCACATCCTCCCCAAAAGCCACCAGTGGGGAGGGCTGACGCCTTGTGCGTCTGCAGGAGGAGAGGAGAGGAGAAGAGAGCGGAGCGGAGCGCGGGAGCGAGTGTCGAGGAGGGCAGCAACAGGAAATGACACAGAAACTTCACCAGGCTCCAATCCAAACTTGGCCCCTGACATGAAAGAAAGGGGAGGCAATTTGGGGCGGGGTGGGGGGAGAAGTGAAAATTTTCCCCCTCATTACCCAGCCTAAAAATCTGCTGACTGGAAAAAAACCCAGCACTGTGACAAGTTTTATTAAAGCAAGGAATGAATGGAGGGGGGTGAAGCGGGGGGATTCCCATCAGAGTTTATTTATTTGAGCAGGAGTGGTGTGATGATGTTAGACACCGAGAGCAAAAATGCCATTTTCAGCAGCTTTCTGGCTTTTCTAAACTCCTCAACTGCTCCAGCTTGTGCCAGAGGGCAGCAGGCAATAAGCAATGTCCCCCTTGCCCTCAGTAAGTCAGCTCCTGCCTGCAAGCCCAGTTAATTCTGCCTGGGGCTGAAGGCAGTCACTCCGAAATTCAGCACTGCCCGCAGCTCTCGGTGCATGAGGACAGTGATGGAGATAAGCCAGGGCTACTGGGGTCCTGTGCCCAGCCCGGTGAGGAGCACACAGCTCCACATGCCTCGGGGACAAGGCAGGCGACAGCCCAAGCACCAGCGATGCGCGGTGATGGCATGACCCACGGACGTAGAAAATCACACTGGGCATCTGGTCAAACCTTTGCCTTGAGGGATGCAAGATACTGCCTTAATTCTCAAAGGATGCACAAAGCTGGATAGATATCTTCCAGTAAGGCAAATCCTCTGGATGCCTCTTAACATACTGGGTACAAGATGTACTGGGCTACTGAACTGGGTGACGGCTTTTAAAGCATTCTTTAGACCTAACACCTGGCACACGTGAAGGCAGCCCAGACCTAGTTTGGCTTTAGGTTCTCTGCAAACCCCACCTGCCTTTGCAGTAGGCAGTGCCATCAACACTTCTGTAAGAGCCTATGGGACTTTCTAAGGAGTCTTCTCTTCCCAGTTTAGGACCTAGACCACTACTGTGGGGTGAACAAGATGTCCACACAACAGATCACTATAGACTGAGGAGCAGGTCCAATGGAAGCCTTTCACTTGGAAGTAGGTGAATCACCCCTTATCCTGTTCAAAGATGTCCCACCAGATACAGTAAGCTCTAGGCATAGTTAGAACCCAGGTCCAATCTCTGATTCAACTCCTTCTTGGAAAGAAAATGTAAACACAGTCATTCTAGCCACAAATTTGAAAGCGGTGGAAGATTTTTATCCTTAAAATTTAGTGTTCTCTGGCTAAAGGTGGCCTCACTGAGACCTCTCCACTCCCCAGTCAGTTTAATGGAAACATAATATTCCTTTTAAAATGAGAAATTCAAAATATTCCTATCTAATAGGGTTACCTTAAGGTCAGGAGAGATCACTCATTTGACCATTTCAATCACCTAGTCTGATCACCTGCACAGCTGAAGCATGAGTGGTGTCCCAGACTAACACCGGAACTCCTACAAATTAAGGCACATCTCTCAAGGAGACATCCCACCCTGAATCAGAGACTCTTGTTGAAGAACAATCTACCCCAGGTAAATTATTTCAGTGGCTATCACCCTGTTAAGAAGAAAGGCTGTCTTTTTAATCTGTATTGCCCTAGGTAGAGATGTCCCTGCTTGTGCAGGGAGGTTGGACCAGATGAGATGACCTCTAGAGGTCCCTTCCAGCCTAAACCATTCTATGATTCTATGATACAATGATCTGTTTAGTCCCATTCTCCACCCTCAACCCTGGACATCACTCATCAATTCACTCCAGGAAGCTACAGATCAGCCATGGACAGAGAAGGGCTGTGCCCACCATGGTACAGACCAGCCTCAGTCTACCCTCAGCACAGCGGGAATATTTCATGCCCAGACATAGCTGGGGTTCCTCCAGTATTTTGCTTGAAAGCACCCAGACCATGCAGCTCAAGTGGAAACTGGAGCCTGCTGTTCCCTTGCCACATAGGCTCGACCTTACAAAACCACAGACATGTTATCTCATAACCTTGTCCTGAATAAATAAAATTAGCTGAGCTTTTGTAGTCTCTCACGGTAAGGCAGACTTTATGGACAGACCACAAATTGTTCCTGTCACTCTTTCAAGATCCATTTCCACTGCATTACAGTCCTTTTTGAAATGTGCCTACCAGAACTGGATGTGGCATTACAGCAATGATCTCACCTATGCTGTAAATGTTTAACATACTTAGACCAATATCCAGTTGCTCCATCAGAAGCATCACTCTCTCTGCTGTGCCTTTATGAATGTGGTAGCATGTTAACAAGCTGAATTAGAGATTTATTGTTATAGTATCATTTTACTCCAAACTTTGACCTTAAATACAAAACACTTTAAGATTTGGCATTTATACAGTGTTCAACGTATGCTTTGATCCAAACAAGGGCTTTGACCTGCCTAACCTTTGGTGTATTTTTTTTGCTCTTGTGAATGACTTGAGCACAATCTTAAGGTATCGGTTGTCACTCCCTTAACAAGAGGTTATTTTCAATTAATCAAAGAAATATAAACAGAGCCTTGTATTGAGTTCAAATAAGCTCAGAATAGTTATGCCCTTAAAACATCTGTCTAAAGCTGTGTCTCCTTTCAGATCAGAGTTGGTGTACTGTCAGGAAGAGGTCTTGCAGATCTGTTTGCTCAACCAGCTCAAAAAACTGCTATCAGCTCCCAACCCTCACATACTCCATTGTGGCCCACTGAAGTCAGTGAACAAGGCTGCCCGCGGTACAGATTATGGTATCCAGGCCAAAATCAGATTTGCAAGGTCTTTATAGATTAGAGAGAACAGCAGAAGGGAATTAGATTGCACCATAGTATTTCAAAGTAATGAAGGATAGCTCTGTATGAAACTCAGCATACTATACCTGTTTCTCCAGGGTTCTAATCCTGACAAGGTAAAATAGTATAAACAGAAGATGGAGAGACTTTAAGAGATTGTTGGTGCACCTTGTAATTCAAGGTGACCTAACAAGGTCAGGGTTGGTCTTTGTCCCTGGAGCCAGCAGGCACAGTCCAGCCACATGCATGTCGGAGGCTAATGACCTTAACCTCCAAAAGAGAATGGCCCTATCCAGATCGTTTGTTGGGAACAGCCTCTGGCTCACGTTCCAGCCATGGCAGAGAGCTGCCACTGGACTGGGATAAACAGGGGCCATGATAAAATTTAACACCATGGATAAAAGCTTTCCACTGGCAGGACCCTGGTGCTTTTTAATTAAATTAACTAATTAATTAAAATATAGCTATTCTCAGAATGACAAGTTATCCAAAATCCCCATAAGACCTGTTCTTCATCCCAAAGCCTTGGATAAATGCAAGCTCACCCCTATGAGTCTCAGACTTTTCTACACAGCTTTAACATCTCTATGTCTTACACTTCAGACACTCTGAATTCTGTCCATAAACTGTTCAAGGCAAGGAGCATGTCTATCTTTAGAACTTTGCCCTTGAGGTTCAAAGTGCAAGAACAGCTCCTTAAATCCATGGGGTGCGATGTCTCTCCACTCAGCTTAGCCATCGGAAAGGTAGATCTGAACTAAACACCTCTCATGTCTCTCTGTAGCTAATAAAGAGACTGGCACTTGTGGAGAATAATTTGTCTTGTCCAAACATAGTTTAAGACAGGTGAGAAGAATCACCTCCAGAGCTGCTCCTCCTGCTCCAGGGATTATGGAGGGAGCACGGCTAATTCTTTCAATCTCTGCACCTAATTTTTCAATGTCTAACATGGGGACCAAAAGCAAGATTTTTGTTTGCCTGGCATAAGAGAGCACAGATTATTTCAGATCTATAAAAGTAAATATGGTATTAGTGTCATCATGCCTTTTGATGCCAGAAATAAGTAATCTCATGTCACCTCTGAATGAGGCACAGTCTGATTAGGCCATTAGGTTTCATGCTGTTACCACTGGAGCCTGATAAAACTGTGTGGCAAAAATTCTATCTTCTCAGCGGGGCATCCACTCTGGGTTACAAGGTGTAAAGAGAGGGGGAAAAGCCACGGTGTCCTTGATTAGCTCATTATCCTGAGAGTAATAAATGAGTTTTCAACATGAATTGGCCAGGGGTAGTTTCCTGTAATTGTACTTTTGTTGTACATTTATATATCAATTAAATATCTCTTTGCTAGGTGCCATTTTCTCTCTTTAAAAAACATCCTCAGTATAATCAATCAGGATTTTTTAAAGTTTGTTCTGATAAACTAATGCCACTTACAAACAGCACCTGCAGCAACACCTGGAAAAGGTAAGGGCAACACATTTAAGAGTAGTCACTTCAGAATGAGCTTCCTTGACAACGAACATCACATTTCTATTTTTAGCTACAAATAAGACTAGTGGCAGGGAAAAGTTGTATCTCAAAAGGACAGGATTTGCCTGTTTATTTGTGAGGATGTGCAACATGCAATCCCTTTCTGGTTTTCCTGTGAGGAAATCCCTGTGCGGTTTTCAGGTCTAGCTATCCTATCCAGACAAGCAATTGATGAGATTCTAGAAACAAATAACACACTTTTGTATTTGGGTTCTACATAAAGGGAATGAATAATTGGACATGTTCCTGTGTGACCTAATTCAGGTGATCCTACTCTGCCAGGGCTATTGGACTAGATGATCTTTCAAGGTCCCTTCCAACCCTCACCATTCTGTGATTTTCAAATGAGAAGAGCTCAGTTTGAAATCCAATGGCATCACGGTCCACAGTGGAACCCTGTGGGACCTATGCATGAATGACCCACATTACCCTGGACAGGGCTAGATGAGGGGAAACTTTTTTTTTTAATCCTATATGCTAACTAAAACTACAACACTAACCAAGTGCCAAATTGCTGGTTTTCTTAGCTGTACTCTTACCTTGTTTTATCATACGGGGAAAACTACTTCTATTTGAAAACTACCTTACAGCAGCAGGATTAAGGTCTGGTGAACAGAAACAGAAAGAACAGTCTTACATAGAATTTTTTTGTTCGATACCTTTAATTTCACACTAGAATGTCTGAATCCCACAGGCAAAACTATAACACCACAGAGATGAAGCCTGCAACTGGCTGTTGCAGTTTCATAGAGATCACTGCAGTTTTCATATGTTAACATTAGATTACCTGTTATTTTATAAAAAAAAAAATATTCCTCTACCTTTCCAGGCATGCCTGCTCATTCCCATATTATTTTTGGTATTTATGAAGCCAGCTAAGCAGACTTCACAGGCAAATGACCTTTAAAAATGAATGAAGATCTGTAACATTTATATCCTACGTATTTTACAGCAGGAGAAAAGCTGGTTTCAGCTTCTCCCCACTCCCCCCCCAAACAAGTAACAATTGTTTCTCTCCAGTCCGTCCCTATCCAGAAAAATCTGACCTACAAATGGCTTTCTCATAACTCAGCAGACTAGTTTAGTCCTCAGATGGATTTATCATTAACCACATAAGCACATGTTGTCCATTCTGTCTGACCTAATGAATGTGCTATAAATAAAATATCTCTAAAAGCAGGTTTCACCAACTTACCCAAGCTGTTGCTCCAAGTCCTTGTAACTCCCAAACCCACTTAAGTTAGAAACATTAATCACTTGATTATAATTCAAAGCATCAGCTCTCTACAGCTGAAACTCCCTAGCACTTGACTTTGGCTAGACCTCTAACCTCAACTTATCACTTTCAGGCATACTCCACATTTTTTTCTCCAATCTGTCACTAACATAGAAAAGACATGGGAAGTCACTTTTGAAAGGTATTTTTAACCTAGGAGTGTCTCATTAAAAGGAGAACTTGGTATGGAAACTCTAAAACAAAACTTTTCCCACTCTACTTGCCATAGCAATCTGAAAATACCAGAGGTGTATTTCCCCACAACCCATGCCATTTAAAACCAAAGCAACATAACTAAAAAGGAAATTCTTTCTGAAAATACACCATGAGTGTAATTCCTACCTATCACACAAGCATTTTATATGATCATAGGATTACCTACAGAGCTTTGTATTGTCCATCTTGAAGGAAATAAGCGGAATCAAGACATCTATTAATATTCTGACTTGCCTACTTGTTAAGAATGTACATGGACAGCTTGGGTTGTTTTCTACTTTTTTCAGCTGACAACATAGAGATCATATTCCATCTTGACCAAAGATTTTGGTGCAGAGAAACAAAGGATTAATTGTAGGAAATTATTATTAAACATCATATGCTTTAATCTGGAAATAGAAAGGCAGAAATAAAAGGACAGCCACAGATAATGAGAGCCTGAGAGGAAGTGATCAGACATTCTCAGTTCTTCTGATGGATGTTCTTCTAGCCTTATTAATCAGAAGCTGGTGATGTCGATAAATCACTGAAGTATGATAACAGATGAAGGTGAGTCTGGATGTAAAATGATCCATGGTGAAGGATTACAATGAAGGAGGAAAAGGAGGGGGAGCCAAACATGGTTTTATAAACTGCATCCTCAGCTTGTGAGGACTTGTAGATAATAAATGTCATTCCTTTTCCACATTATCTAGGAGATTAAGAATGTTTCTCAATGTATAACTGCTGGGAAGCCTCTGTAGCACCTTCTCCAGTTACTCCAGCAGGTTTACATTACATCAATTGCTTTATTTTTCCATCAATTATGGTTTCATTTACAAAGAGGAACTTAAAAATACCTTTCTTCTTTTAACCTCTTTTGGAGGAAGTAGGCTCCAGTGGAAGAAAAGGAGAATCCAGGCAAAATACCAATGGTTTGGATCTTTCAAGGTCTGTCAGAATCTGCTTGAAGATTCCTGCAAGTCTTCTAGTATGACCTTGTTATGCTTGAATGATCCTATGTCACAGAGGTGACACAGAGGTCTCTACACCTCCACTTAGTCTATATACATGACCCTCCTCTCATCAGGGGGGTTGGACTAGATGACCTCTAGAGGTCCCTTCCAACCCAGACATTGCTATGATTCTATGATACAGAGCAGTTGGTTTCTATATCCAGCAAAACCACTCAGCTATCAATCTAAATGTGTTGCAGTTTGTGGTTTTCAAGGAAAGCATTTCCCAGAGCACTTCAGAAGTAAATCAATGCATTTGAGATGCTACTACTGATGAATCAGTTCCATTCTCTGCCTTCTTCCGGTGGATTTTATGCCACAGAATACATCCCTGGTCACCTGAAGCAACCCAAAGTCATGCTTATATAGTTCAAATTCAAAACAGAAGGTTATTAAAGTGAGGCAGTTTGCCAATAAGGTAAAATTTGCCTTGAGCAATAAAAGCCAGAGGCGTAGCAGACACCTAGGAGAGGAAGGACAAAAGGGCACTGGATGTCTGTGAGGATGCTTCCAACTGAAATACAAATTTGAGTGCTTCCCATGTAGGATTTAATAGATTTTGCTACAACGTGAAGAGATCTCCCAAGCTGATACCCTACCGAGCTGGCAATGCCACTTCAGGCTGCAGGACAGTATTTGGTAGGTAAATGCATCAGCTTGGTCCAGATACAGTGAAGCTCTGCAAGGGACATTGCTTCTTGAACTGATAAGCCCTACCAATGGAGCACATGAGCTTGGGATGGCATTTCTGTTATTTCTGTTCTTGCCAAGGTTTCTGTACGTATCTCTCTTTAAAGGAAAGTACTGAAAACACACAGGAATGGACATTACAGAATTTGGCTTCAGGCTTTCTAAGCCATCATGAACAAGAACAGGAGACAAGTACATGTTAACATAAATTCTAAACTCAGATGTCTAGTTTTACCAATACAGAAACTGAAAGAGTGGAGAAGAGGGAAAATTAAGAATAAAAAACAAGAAGAAGAAAAAAAAAGGGGGCGGAGGGGAGAAGCCTGATAAATAAGCTCTAGCATCTGAGAAAAAGAAAGCAGAATACTTGGTGTCCAGTGTTGAAATCTGAGGTGGACACATGAATGGACACATGAATCTGTGGCATGGAAAAGAGAATTACTGTCCCAGGGAAGACACTCCACTGAAGCAGTCTAAGTCATCTCAGGATGGGTAAGACCTACAAATCTGATTCTTGCCATATGACTCTTGCCAGGTGTCTGGCTATAGACAACTAGTCACTAGCATATGACATAAAAACATAGAAATGTCTGGGTTGGAAGGGACCTCTAGAGATCATCTGGTCCATCCCCCCTGCTGAGAGCAGGGACATCCTCAACGAGAGCAGGTTGCTCAGAGCTCCATCCAGCCTCACCTTGAATGTCTC
>JANHFX010001608.1:0-25545 GCA_027560015.1 Chloroceryle amazona | reverse complement strand
GTACTGATAGTGGGGATTGTTCTGGCCCAGGTGCAGGACCCTGCACTTGCTCTTGTTGAACCTCATGAGGTTCACCTTGGCCCACCTCTCCAGCTTGTCCAGGTCCCTCTGAATGACATCCCATCCCTCTAGGGTAGTGCTTACTACCTTAAGATAGTCTTCACCTGAGACACACCACTTCCACCTGACAATGCAAAGGACTGCATTTGCAATCGACAAAAGAATAACCTGAAATTACACCTTCATGACACAAAGCCTCTGCTCCTAAATTATGGAGGCAGGTTCAAAGAAATAAAGGGTTATCCAGGTCCTCTTTCCATTGCTCTTGAATGAAGTATGGTATAGATTTCTAGCCCTGGATTGAGGCCTGGAAGCACATCTGGAAGTGTCTATCCTTGCATACATTAGATTTGTGCTACAATAAAGAAATCATTACTTTCACAAATATAGATGATGTAGAAAATTCCTGGTCTGAAACTAAATATTATTGTTTATTATGTTACATTGAGACTGACTGCTTAAAAGCCACGAAGTGTCAGCTGCAGATCCTCAGACTGCCATAGCAATGTTCCTGTGAAGTCAACTGTTAGAAAATCCACCCCTGAGCTAAAACATCAAAATCTTCCTAAACCACATGGTTGGTCTGCTTTTGGCACCACAGCAAGAAATTACACATATCAACCAGTAATCCTTACCTGCAGAAGGGGAGGAATTGCAACACAACAAAAGGAGTCATCTTTGGCAACACGCTAAGAGGCAAAAGAACAAACACAGCCCTTCTCAGCAAGCTCACCGGGCACTGTAAGCGTGGATAAAACACTTCTGGCTTCCAGCACCAGTGTTGTGATGATTGTGAAGAAACCTCCTCCTTCCTGGCATGTAATTTGTTGAATTGAATAGCTAGAAAGACCTTTAAAATTGGAGGTGGGGCTACCTCTGGTCACAGGAACAGCCACGTTTCCAACAGCAGCACTGCTGCTAGGAAGTATTACATAAATGAGTTCATGTCAGGTCACAATCAGAAGACGATCAGAGGCAGAAACACTCCAGTAAGCATTGTTTTTCCACAGCACAGGAAAAGCAGGCAATTTTTTTTCAAAACAGTAAAACACTGTGGTTTCAGACACTACTTATTAATAGCAAGATGGTTTTGCAGACAGTTTGCACCACTGACACCAACACTTTGTATCATTTATCAGCAGACCTGGATAAGGGGGAAGGTCTCCTTTGGCTGGAAGTTAGACATGTGACGTCCATCTACAACAAGGGCCAGAAGGAAGATCTGAGGAACTACAGGCCTGTCAGTCTGACCTCAGTGCCAGGGAAGGTTATGGAGCAGATCACCTTGAATGCCACCAGAGGCACATAAAGGACAACCAGGTGATGAGGCCCAATCAGCATGCATTTATCAAAGGCTGGTCCTGCTTAACTAACCTGATCTCCTTCTATGGCAAGGTTTCCAGCCTAGTAGATGAGGGAAAGGCTGTAGCTGTTGTCTACCTGGACTTTAGTAAAGATTTTGACACTGTTACCTACAGCATCCTGCTGGAGAAACTGGCTGCTCATGGCTTGTACAGGTCAACAGCCAGCTGAATGTGAGACAACATGTGCCCAGGTGGCCAAGAAGGCCAATGGCATCCTGGCCTGTGTCAGGAAACAGTGTGGCCATCAGGACTAGGGAAGTGATCATCCCCTGAACTCAGCACTGGTGATGCCACATCTCGAACACTGGCTTCAGTTTTGGGCCCCTCAGTACAAGATGGACATTGAGGTACTGGAGAGGGTCCAGAGAAGGGCAATGAAGCTAGGGAAGGGTCCAGAGAACAAGTGTTATGAGGAGCAGCTGAGGGAGCTGGAGTTGTTTAGCCTGGAGAAAAGGAGGCTGAGGGGAGACCTTCTCCCTCTCTACAACTACCTCAAAGGAGGTTGTAGTGGGGTGGGAGTTGGTCTCTCGAGTAACAAGCAATAAGACAAGAGGAAGCAGGCTCAGGTTGTTCCAGGGGAGGGTTAGGTTGGAAATTAGGAAAAATTTCTTCACCAAAAGGCCTATCACGCACTGGAACAGGCTGCCCAGGGGAGTGCTGGAGTAACCATCCCTGGAGGGCATTTAAAAGATGTGTAGATGTGGCACTTTGTGACACGGTTTAGTGGTGGACTTGGCAGTGCTAGGTTAACAGTTGGACATGATGAGTTTAAAGGTCTTTTCCAACCTAAA
This sequence comes from Chloroceryle amazona, assembly GCA_027560015.1. Taxonomy (NCBI): domain Eukaryota; kingdom Metazoa; phylum Chordata; class Aves; order Coraciiformes; family Cerylidae; genus Chloroceryle; species Chloroceryle amazona. The sequence continues at coordinate 23,330 of JANHFX010001608.1, read as the reverse complement.
TGATTCTATGATTCTAAAATACAGGAGAGGATACACATTTCACAAAACCCAAACTGCCTTAAAATCCTATCAAAATAATATGCTGCACTTCAAACACTCCTCCCCAGAGGGGAGGTTGCGAATACAATAGCTGAAAGATGTATAATCATCTTGCTTAATGCACTACTGGAAGATGTTCAAATGCTTGTCTGATGTGTGCAGGAATAGAACAGAAAATAAAATGGTTCAGCTCAGGCCAGGTCAGATGATCTTCCCTGAGATTCCTCCTGTCCGCTTTCTAAAGAATCACATACTCAAGAGATTCTGTGAGCAAACTGGTACTCAGAAGGGAGTATGATACAACAATAAAAACCACCAGGCACATTTAGAATAATATGAAAAATTAAAAACCCTCAGTGAAATCCAGTAGCTGCTTGTATGTGTGCCTCCAGCTCACTGCAACACAACGTTCTTCTGTAACTTCTGGAAGATTTTAGAAGGCAGTAAATACATTGATGTTCTCCATACATCACGTACATTAAAAAGGGGTAAATAAGCCTATCACAATAGGCTCGTCTGCTGCACATCAGTCTCAGGCAAAACCACAGAATAGCTGTGATAGGATGCGACAAATAAATAATTAATGGACATCAACAACGTGTAAAGGAAAAGGAATATTGTGAAAAAAATCCAGTCTCACATTTTGATGAGGCTACAAATGAGGTTGATAAAATTAATAGTGTTGATGTAATGGGCTTCTGAAAAGCACCAGACTTGAATTATTGAGTAATAAACTTGACTGGTTTCAGTTTTTTCAACCAACATAGTACAGTGCAGATGAATTGGAGACCAGAGCTAACTGATACCTTTCTAAATTAAATAGTAAATGGCAAATGTTCGCTCAGCGAGTGAACTTTTGGTCCCATATAGATCCTGGCTCACCAGCTGCTATTCAATATTTTTATTGATGACTCAGAAGATAAAGTTAAATTATTACTTAGTAAGTTTGTGAAATTTTGGGAAGTGGTACAGACTAAAGAGGACAATAAAGATAAGCAATCCAGAGAGCAATCCAGTAAACTGCACGTAAGCCAAGAGTATGAATTTCAGCACAGACATATGCAAAGTCCTGAACGTAAGATTACACAGTGAAGATCTTTCTTCTCAGACAGTAGAGAGGAGGCCAGAGAAAACTGGAAAAAGCCTAGCAAGCTATAGCATCTAATTGGTTTAATGTGGACTACCAGCATGACATCTTCAACAGGATAATGCATGTACTAGAGATGTAATATCAAGTAGAAGCAGCAAAGAAATAATATATCATCCCAATCTGACACTGACATATCTGTTGATATGCAGAGCCTATTTCTGAGGCTGCAGACACTAAGAAGTGGGAAACAATGCAGGGAAAAGCCACAAGAATGAATGAAGAATTGTGGAACTTCATTCTGGAGAAAGACATAAGAAGATGTGACTCTTTAATTTTGCAAAGAAAAGGCTGAGAGGTTTCTTAATCACAGACCGTAAGTATTTAAAGAGAGAATAAGAATTAGCTAACAGTTAGCTTCAGCCTTAAAAGATCTAGCAATGGCCAATAGCTAGGAGTTAAATCTAGACATTCAGAACAGAAATAAATCCAGTTTCTTTGGCAATTTTGTCAGGGTTGTGAGACACTTACAGTCACTGGGACTCTTCAAACCAACTTTTTTTAAAGTTTCACTCCAGCTCAAAAAGCAACTAATTGAGGGAGGTCTTAAAGCCTCTTGGTCTCAGTAATCTATCAATTCAGTGACAGGATTTCAAATGCTTCTGTGGGAGGCTATTTTACAACCTAATAAATGTCATTCTGGGGAAAAGCTTCATGGGATTCTGCTTTTTTCTTTAACACACTACTAATGGACCACACTGAGTAACTGATTCCCTTATTTTCTGTTCTTATCAAAGAATGATTAAAATAATGATCTTTCAGCAGTAATAGATAATAATACCTTTTTATAATACTTGTAAAGAATGATCAGAGAATGAATCAAGCAATTAATTCTTAGTGATTCCTCCTACTCAAGTCCCAAAGCAATGTTCACAAGCACAGGAATACGTGATGAATTTTCCAAGCCCTGGAGAAGGAAAAGAAATTTGGCATTTGTGACCCTCACACTGACATATTTTATGGGTTCACTATCTTTGGGGATACTGAAAGCTCACCTAGACAAGGCCCTGAGTATCTCGACCCAAACTGGAAGACTCCACATAGAAAACTGAGATCCTTGCAGGGCTGAAATAAATGCGCTCCTGTGCTTAACACGCTCGTTCTCTCTCCATCCTCACCTACTTTTTGGCTGTGGCTTGTCCCTTTTGTCACTTATGCTTTAATTTGCCCCCTAATATCAATCCTGCTATTCAGTGTCTAAGCACTGTGCATGTTTCCTTAACACCACAAAGAAGCAACCCCATTCTGTACATGAAACCCATTAAGACATTACCTGCCACAGGATGTTCACGACACCGAATATAAACCAGTCCTGTCAAACTGGTGGCCTGCAAACTGAATCCAGCACAGACAATCCCACCTTATTTCCTCCTGACCCTCACAGGCATGGTGATGCAGCACTGCTGGGGCAGCACAGCAATGCTTGTGGGATGAATAATTGCTACTGGGCCTTACAACTAGTGATGGACGGTGCCAACAAACACATTGAGAAATGAGAGCAAAATCGCTCTGCCTTTCTTGTAACTCTCTCCCTGCCCCTCTTTCCAGATGTGGGATGTGGTTTACCTGCCCAGCTCCTTTTTCTGCCCAGATGTGTGGAGCAAGGCAAGCTGCATTGCCTCACCTTTTTTCCCAGCCAGCACCTTCTCCTTCTCCCCTCAGCAGGGCTGCTGAACACCCGCGATCAAAGTCAAGAGGTGACAAGTGACCCAGGGGACTAAATCTCCATACTCAGAGCAATGACAATAGTCCCTCAGCTTGCACTGAGTAAACCCCAGGCCTCTGGAAACAGGCTGGGGAACAGTAAATTTAGTAAGGAAACAGAGACCCTACAACTCCCTATTGCTTCAACAGCCCTTTGCCTGAAATGTTTAATAGTATCAAGATACTTGCTAGAATCACAACACATGTTCACATACCAGTAAAATGAAACAGCACGTTTATGGGGTCAGCCAGGAGGCTCTGGTATGGAGTCTCCAGTGTGAACAAAGTTGGACAAACATTAGATATGCAAGTGGGAGAGGCTGTATCATAGTGGAAACCAAGAGAACTTATGTTTGCTCTAAATGGTGGACCTCATGGACCTAGATTTCAAAGTGAAGCATCTACAGACAGGTGCATTCACTAGGACTTTAGGTAGGGCCCCCAAATAAAACTTTTTGACACCAACTTCTGTGATTCTGATTTATCCAAAATTTGCCAGATCAAAAGTTGACAGTATTAGTGCACTGGAAAGCAATGATCTCTCCCAATATGAGCATCACCCCAGCACTGAGCTTACATCATAGCCTACCCTCCGTCCAAATCATTAATAAGGATCTTAAGCAAAAATACTTCAACATTGTTCCCTACTCCCCTGAGGCATCTCCCACCAAGTGTTGGCATTTATTCATCACTATGTGTTTCTGGTCCCTCCAGACTGTTTGCAGTCTGTTTTATAATCTTCCTCTACAGTCAATCTAAATTACTTTTTCAGCTCAGTCTTCAAGAAACCATACATTAATTGCCTCAGTGCATGAACAGGCATCTTATTTACACAGATTAAATGACCACATTCTTTTCACCTACTTGGTCTGCAGTTGGATCAAACTAAGTAATTAAGATACTTCTGGATTTGCTGCTTACAAAACTATGCACGTGTCATTCATGTTCCTTTTCAATGGTAAAGTTAACTTGTGTAGAGGGTCTGCATTCTTCCTACGTGCCACTAACAGAATTGAATTAACTGAAGTGTGCTCTGAGTTGCACAGAAAACTCAATAAACTCTTCTTCACCAGGGATGAGGTTTGCTTTAACTGCTTACAGATTTACTTTGTTTAGTATTTTTTCCATTATTCTGTTACAACAAAATTCACCGCTTTCTTTTTCCATCATTACATTCTGTTTTGGCAACTATTTTGAGGGTTAGTAACGTACACATGGCTCCATGTGAATTGCATGGCACAGCAAATTCTCCTTTCCTTATTTAGATTGTTTTACTACAGATGGAAGCCAAAGTTATTGGATAGTTGCTAGTTCTTTTAATGACTGCTGTTTATTTGTAAAGATCAATACAACATATTTTCCTCTGTCTTCTGGTTCTTGTTTGATACTTTTGTTTTTCAGAGATAACTGTTCGTGAGCCAGCTCCTTGACTAACTGAAATAAAAACATAACAGGCAGAACTGGTTTCCCAAGTTTTGTTTCTAAAATTTTCCTGTTTCCCATATCCCAGAAACTTGTCTCACAGAGGTCATATTCTGCCCCATTCCCAATGTATTCAGTTAATGTCAGTGTCAGGAGATAGCAGAGAGATTTGGTAAATGCAGCAGCACTGACTTCAAGTTCTCATTCTGTGGGGCTTCCTAATGCCGTTAGACAGTCTGAGGTCTACAATGGGATGAAAGGAGACAAGGCGAGGTAAATATGTCACTTCCACTCACAGCTCTGCTTATGGATGTTTCTCAACTTGGCTAAAGTCAGCTAACCCCCAGGAACAACAGCAAGGTATACGGGCATGTGAGAAGTTAGTCAAGTGTCTAGAGACACTCTTTGCAGAGATCAGAACTCTTTTTTCCACCATTTATAAAGGGGGCCACCCCAGTAATAAGAACAGGATTCTGGATCAGATGAAGAGCGGGGGGGGGGGGGATTACAGTCATGAAGAAAGAGCTCTTCATTTCTTTGTGTCGTTCCATTGAACACAGAAGTGAATTTCCAGCAGCAGAAATGAAAGAGATGATTCAATGGAGTTCCTGAAGTTGAGACACAGACACACACCCAAACAAAGCCAAACATCTGAGCAGGAAAATTACATAAATTGAAGAAAATTAAGCATCCTCCACAAGGGGCCCCACCCTTTTAAAGCAGACAGACCTCTCCAGAGAGTCATGAAGAGAACAGCTTGTTCCAGCTGCCCTGGGATTCAGACTGGCATAAATGTTGTAACTGGCCAGGGAAGTTCTGAGACAGCAAAGTGGGGAGAAAATAAAGGCCAAATACTGCCTTGGTTCAGAAGATGTGAAACTTTCAAGTAACTGAACACCAAGCTATTGAACATCTTTGGCTCCCTACTACATCCAACCAGTCAATATATGCAGGTGAAGCACGAGCACAGAGATGATAGCAGACAAGTAGCAGACTAACAGTCACAACTGCATCTGAAATACTTATGTCTGAAAACTTCATCACTTATTCATGTTCTGAAAAGAGAGCCGAATGCATCTGAAGATATGGTGAAGATCTTCAGAATGACCAGTCCTTTAGGGAGCTTCAGGCTTGGGCTGTGGGTTCTAAGAGAGGATCTCAAAGAGACCCAATGTGGAGTCCAGCTGTGATTGTTTGATGAGATAAGAAAAGCAGAAGATCAATATGTACTAGATAAGTCCCTTGATTTCAGCATCTGTGACTCTTTTGCTATCAATCAGCATTGCGACACTGAATTATTTGCCTCTGTTGTCTTGACTAAGACCTATTGAAATGAGAAACAGCACACCTCAGGCAATTTGTTAAAATCACTTCAAGTCTCTGAGTGATGTTAGTGATCACCAACTGCAGGTAGAGTGCAGCAAGGTGAGTCGCATGATGAATGGCAGATGACAATCAGCCATGTTCTTGATGAACTTCTATCTGTACACTTCCATGGACTCTAAATATACCTCATCACATCCTACTCTTTACCTTTCTTACTTTCATCACTCTTACACGAAATATCTTCATACATGTTTTTTAAGTACAGAGCTGAAGCAGAGAGGGAATGAGTGACTTGTCTAAGGTCACCCAGGTCTGCTCAGGTCTCCAGCACTGGTGCAAGCAGAGACCTCCACCACATGCATTTTTGGACCTGCAGACAAATCTTATGACTGGGTGGTCCTTAAGGATGTGCTCAGAGCATTGCTGTTCCCTCCCCATGTGACAGCCTCCACGTCACCAGCCATTGCAAAAGCTGTCACGAGGCAGCAGAACAGTTAAGGGCATAAGTACCACCGTCAGATCTTATGAAGGTGCTTCAGGTTTGGTGTAGGTGCTCTAGGAGCTGCCAAATTTAAAGACACTCGAGATTTTCATAAAAGTATTCACAGAGACAGCCTGTCTCTACATGTCTATCAATAATGCTCAAGTGTCAACACTTCCAGGCTAGGATCTCAAGATGCTCTGACCTGCTATAGGGTTGATAGTGACCATTAGCCCTGTTTCATAAATGGGGAAAGTCAGGCACACAACAATAAAACAGTTCTTCTTCAGTAATTCACAAATCAGAGCTGGAATAAAATAAATTAAATTATGAAAAATAAATTAATAATTAAATTAATAAGTAACCTGTATTATCTACAAAGCGAATGAACCACTCCTCTCAGAGTTTTCTCTTACATTCCCTTTCAGTCAGCCCCAGTTTCCTCTGACTGTCAATCATTTACTTCTTTGTTATCATCATGTCCCTTCCTATAGTCTCTCCCACTGTCCCTTTCCCAGCAATGATCCCTTCCTCCTAGTTCTGCAGCTTTGCCTCAGGTCTTTCCTTAAATTTCATTTCCCTGGGACCAGCGATGCTTCTCAGGAGGGGAACATGCAGCTGTTGGTGGCTGGAAAGTAGCCAGTGGACTCCCCATTCCCCCTAGCTATGCTGCTGGAGGATGCTGAGTGATGATGTCAGCAGAGAGAGCAGTAAAAGGCCTTGGCTGCCTGTTCAATACCCTGGAAGCAGCCTCCAGTCACTGGAAAAGGGATCTGAAAGAGAAAGGTTGCTCCCCCTGGCCTCACTCAAATGATATCTCATCCGGCATGAGGGAGGTGTTGACAGAGGGTCTGCGTGTCACCACACATGAGAGATTCTTGGCTGGTAGGGATGTGCCTCCACCAGTCATCTCCACTCCAGCAAGAGGGTAGACAACTGTTCAAGGCTCCTACTCACCCACAGCAAGAGACTGAACACACAGTATTTCAGTCTGCTTGTAAAAAGGGCTGTCAGGTAGAGGCACAGGCAGGACAGGCAGCTCCCCTGTGCGAGATGGAAGGAACAAGCATGAGGAGCAAGTTTATTTATGGCACCGCTGCTCTGGTTTGAGCACACAGGGGTCTGAAAGTGTACAGTTATCACATTAATTTATTTTCAAACTCAGGAGGAAGGGTTGAACTTACTACTTGTGAGCATATCACTGACCTGCTCCTTGGGTCTATTAATCTGTGGCGTCCTCCTCCAGTGCATCTCTCTGATGATATACTTCAGCTAAAACTAACTGCACGCAATTTGCTCTCAGGACTCACAATGGTCAAATAATGAGACTAGTATGGTATGCAGCCTTAGGGAAAGGGGTTTGAGCAGAGCACAGGTAGTCTCCAAGCCTGCCTTTCCAAGCAGTGTGTCTCCAAGTGATGAAATGCAATGCTATCAAGTACCATGACAGAAATCACAAATTAATAAAATATGAGGGTGCCTCTTAAAAATAAATGTTGCTCCGTGGTCTTTTTCCCAGGAGAAAGAAGTTTCCAGTGTGCTAGCACTCTCTCCGTGTGGTATCACAAACTGCATGTCTGTTCCCTATAAGCTCTCAACATATGCTATGAATCTGCCTCAGCTCTACAAGTATTCTAAATCAGATGCTTATGCCTTCTTCTGATCTTTTGCAGCCACACATACATACATCAGGTTTTGCCACAGGCTATCTATCATTTCTCCCTTTCCAGCATCTGAAACGCATGACCCACAATTTGGTTTTATGTGTGTTTTACTGCACTTTCCACATAATCACACAGGAAACTTTAATTCTCACCTTACGAGGCCAAGCACAAACATGTAACACTGGACACAGGCTGCAGTTCTTATCCTCGTCTTTCAGAAGCATCATGACTCTATCTCTGACCACCAAGAGATTGATAGAAAAATATCAGAATCAAATTCCTTTGCAAGCAAAGCCTTACCCTTCATGATCAGTTGTTTACCTGCACTATTATCCACCCCTGACCCCAAAGTAGCACCTGAAGTCATTAGGCAATTCCTTCCCTCTGCCTCTGAGCTCTCCTCATGTCAGCTGCAGATCAAACACGGTGGTGGTGCATGAGGTGGGCACTTCTCAGCACTGTAGCACAGGCAGCTCTGCAAAGGCATGTGGCACCCTGAAATCACCCACGGCACACTGCAAGCTTAGGTTGCACTGAGACAGGGTTGGGGATGAATAAACAGATTCCCTGCATATAATATTTTAGGTGAGAAGATCAACCTCTAATGCAGGTCAGAATACAGTGATGAAGTAGGTGCAGATTTCTTGCAGACATCAAGGGAAGCAGAGCCCCACCCACTCCAGACCCATCATGTCTCAAGGCTGTGACTTGCCCCTCTCATCCCTTTCTACTCATTCACCAGGAATTTACCATTCCTGGCCTCTTCCCCATGCCAGCCACAAGCAGCAAACACAGCTGGTCAGCATCATCCACCTTCCAGCTGCCTCTGTTTAATGCCACTAAATGGAAAAAAGGCTGTGGGTCACCCCAGCCCCTGGCTTACTGCAGCCACCTCCCAGCTGTACAAACCCTCCTGACTCAAGGACTGACATAATTTGGCACAGCACTCACCAGAACGGTGCTGTCTGTACACATGTATGTTTAATACATCACCAAGTGATCCTGATTCACGCAGGGCTCACCCACCACCATCTGACATCATGTTACACGTGCTCATGCTCTCCGATGGTACATTTCTGTTTATGATCAGGGAACGTGACTCTTCCAGTACATAGCCCATGCACAGGGAGATTTCTAGCAGGGATGTGCCCTCACTGGTTACATGCAAGAAGATGGAGGATTTTTAACTCTCTACGAGAGGAGCTTCTGAGTTGGTGACAGGGTCTTATAAAATACCTGCCCTGTGTATGGAGCAGATGGCACAGAGGCATCAGAGAAGTCCTGTAAACAGCCAGCTGAGCTTTAACCACAAGCCGTTTCATCTGCTTCAAATATAAGCTCTATCACCTTCCAGCTGGGGCTGGAAAAGATCAGGTCTGTGCTGCCTGCGGGGCTTTGCACATTTGTGTATTCTGAACTATTGCCAGGAGTAACTTCGGTGCTGGAGGGATCAATGCTGGGCCCTGTGCAGCGCATCAGTGAGGCAGTGACTTATCCGTGAAGAGGGGAAGCTGGGGAAATCCCCTCCCACTCTAAACTATTTCTTGGCTCATTACATTAGTTATCAGCCCTTGGGAATATATTTTCCTCTCTCTGTACTTTTCTGTGGTCTGCATTATCATTTATTAGCACGTGCTGTTTATCATGAGGTCCTCAACCCTCGTCCACTCCAGGGAGTTTGCAACTAAGTCACAGCAATAAATTTTCTGATATACTATTGGTTTCATAGCACTAAAAGGCACACATATGAAATTATTATCTCGGAGCCTTCAACCCCTAATCTCACAGGGAAACATTAGTCACTAAAGGCAGGGAGGATGCAGACAAACGCAGGTTGATTGTTTATGCTCACGGTGGATTCAGACACAGGCTCCAAGTCTGCTTACTAATAATTATGATTACTTTGGCTGCACTGGTTTTATAACATGTTTGAAAAGCTCAGGGAAACCACATTATCTGCAACTCCCTTTCAACAGCATGTTTCGTTCATAAGAGCTGCTAGGCAAGCAAAGGAAACAGGGTGTGTTTGTGGAGTAGGAATCAGTTATAATAACATCATAGTGACCAAAAGGAACACCATGGTCTACAATTACTGCTGTTCCTCTATGTTCACTGCAGAACAGAATCATCTAAGACCTGACTCAAAACCTGTTGACTCCACTGAAAGATTTTGCACCAGGTCCTAGGACTCACTCAGACAAGACATCATCTCTTACTGACCTGCTCTGCCCAGCGTGTTTGGGGATGTTGGACTTTCTCCCTGCAATAGCTATTGTGTAAGAAGGGATTCAAATCTTAACCAGAAAGGTTACACCAACACATTGACATTTCTGAGCCCCGAAGCCCCTTTCAGACTCATCCTTGGTTAGTGACTAGAAACGCTCCAGCTTCTTTTGGCTACAGGATATGATCCCAAGCATCTTCAAAGCAAACTGGAGTTCAGACTGAACTGGGAACATTTAATTAAGAGTATTAGGGTTGGGTTTTTTTCTTATTAAAGAAATAAACTAAATGCTACTTGAATGTACATGTCTAAAAGAAACACTGGTCTGAGGAGTCTGTATTTTTCAAAGCTATCAAATTAACCCAGCTTGGTTTCCACCACCAATCTAAATAATGGTGGATGTTGTCCAACGACTTCTTTTTCCTTCTAAACAGGCTGAGAAATCATGAGCAAAGTCATTAGTATCAGAGAGGAGACAACTTCCTGCCCTGAATACACCAGATAGCGGTCCGTAGAGCAGCTGCTGCTCTCTGAGAAGGGGAGCCCAGGAAAAGGGGATATTTGTTGAGTAGCTGAGTGGCCATGTCCCATGTGCAGACGGAAGAACTGTCACTAGCAAGTTTTGCTTTGCAACCTTATGGAAACAAAAACGAGAAAGAACTGGACAAAAGTATTTGAGAACAACCTAAAAGCAAAAGATGACGTGGCTTCCCCTGCAGCAGCAGGGCACAGCCCTCTCCTCTATCCCTCTCTTGCTCTCCTGCTATCATAGGAGCCAAGGCAGAAAACATTCCCAAGTTCAGGGTTCACTCGCCATGCAAGACACAGTCTCTATTACACAAGGGCCAGACCGTCTCAACATCTCCGCTGTAAGAGATGGTTCCGCAGTCCTAGAGCTCTTTCGGGCAGGCAGGCTCTGATCCGGAGCAGGGATGTTTCTCATGAAACACTGCTGAATGCAGTAGCCTGTTATCCCAAGAAGGCTGAAGAATAAACAAAGTGGGAGTGGAAGAATAAAGATCAATAAACTTCCTTGATCTGGAGGTCAAATCCAGAGCATATCTATATTAATAAACAATGGGCTCAAGCACTGGCTTGTAATTGCATGCATTTTGGAACTAACAAAATATCCAGAGAGATTTTGGCCTGTGCCTACTCAAACAGCCTGGTCCAGGAACCAGCACAGCCAGGGGACTTTTTTCTGCAGACAGTTTGCATAGAAAGAGTTTCTCTCTTAAAATGTGAGCCCTGCAATGACACTTGCCCTTAGGTCCAGGGAACTCTAACTGCACAAGTGTAGCCTACAGGGACTCTCTCCTAAACACAGCTGAGTGTCCAAACTGGCACAGAGCAGTGGTTGCTGGGATGCATAGAGGATGCCCAGCAGGTCATAGCTGCCTCCTTGATGTATTCAGACTCATCCTCTGCCCTCTCTGCTGCCTGGGAGACACAAAGGGAGCAAAAGATACTAGGGGTTGCAAGTCATGGGGATTCCTTCTTGGTACAGGGATTTCCTACCAGTGGGCACCAAGCCACCTCTAATAGCTCCCAGGATGTCTCCACGGTGCAGGGACAATGAAGTGGCCAAGCTGTGGTGTGCTGCAACACGTCCACTGGCAGATGGTGCTGATGGTATCAGAGCCATCTGGAAGAGGCTCTAACTAAGCTGTGTTAGTTTCTGTCAAATTCAGGGTTGGGTACTCCCCTCCCTGGAGAGCCTCCAGGCCCATGGGATCTAGCCAGAAGCTGCATGCACTAAATGCTCTGCTTTACTGGAGAGAGTTTCCCTGTGTTACTGGGGGTGTTTGCTCCATTCTCCAGGTGATACAGGTCATCAAAGCAAGAAGCAACATGTCCCCCAAATCAATCAGGACCTCCCATGCTTGAATCAAGCTGCCAGGGTAACACACTTCCAGGCAGGTGAGGCCATGTCCTGGTCAGCTGTGCCCTGACAGCGCAGGGTGCACACAGGACAGCTGGGCAGTCAGAAGGCAGGGGAGTTATGGAGATGCTCACAGCTCCGCTAGTGTTACCCCAGCTGCTTTTGTATGGACAAACACCCCACAGAGCTGGTGTGCAAAATATGGACCCGCTGGAGCATTCTGCATTACTATAGTGCATAAATATCACCAGAACCTTTTGACTGAGAAAGGTTGTTTCTTGGGTTGGATGAGTAAGTTTCCACTGAAATAAAAAGAATGGGAAAAGTTTTTCTTCTATCACTAATTGGGAAAAGAAAGGACATGGATTCCTTTCATGTCTCAAAATAGAGAAGAGGCTCTTTGCTCTCTTGTACCATGAGAAGGATAACACTGACATGTCCTTTTTTGGGATTTGTTGTTTTCAAAGATAGCTAAAACCAAGAAATAAATAGCAACACTAGCCTTCTCTCTTGCATTCTTCTTGTCCTGCGTGGAGACAGCTGCCAGAGCAAGGAAACTATGTTATGACCACTGCATCCCTCAGAAAAAGATAAACCCTTCCCAGGGTTTCAGACTTGCTTAGTGACAAGAAATGAGAGTCAGCACTGGCTTCAGACACCTGTGTTTTGGAGTCTGCAAAGTAAATGTCCACATGGGTATGAGGTGTGTGAGTTCCCATTATTATCAGCACTGATACAGTCTTTACCCTTGAGAATAATTCAGCTGGTCAAATACTCCCGATCCAGCTAAACATGAGTGTCCAGTGCTTTCAAAAGGCCCTAGGCTGAAACATCAAAGGCAGGGTGTGCAAATATTAGGTAGGACCTATAAATAAAACAAATTCTCTACAATATTATTACATGTGTATATAAGGGCAACTCAGATCTAGGTGTATTGCCAGTATACCAAGCTTCCTTGGTTCACTGACTACATAAGAAGCTTTGACATCTCATTGACCTCTAGACAGCTGCATTCAGTATCAGAATCAAAACTGGAATCCCATCATGCAAAACAGGGTACAAACCCACTGAAGAGTAAGAACACTTCAGAAGAGACATTATTTCCCCAAAGCAGGTATTATTTAACTACATACCTAATTTTTGTCTTTTCTGGTAACGAGATATGAAACTGCCAAAGACTAATAAGTTTAAAAAGATTGAAAGCAATTTAGTGAATTTACAATCAACAAGGTGCTAGAACTTCATATAAATATCATGAGGTTTGAAAACTCAGGAAAGTAACGACAAATAGGCATTGAAAATTTGTAGAAAACACATTCCAGGTAAGAATTATCTGACCTAACTTCAGATGTCAACAATGCACTTGATCTAGTCACCATGGGTTCTTTAAAAAAAAAAAAGATAAAGAAACATTTGTGAGGTACCTGAGATATCTACTTGAAAATTAGATGAACTACAACCTGGAAGTGCCTATTTCTTTTCATATACTGACTACAAAGGGAGTCCAGCATATCTAGTCCATATGTAGCTGATCATAATGTAGACAGCTACATCTGGTCAGCATTAGAGCATGTTTAATAACATACCTATTTGCAACTGCATTCCGATTCAGATAAATATGTCTGTGCACTCAGTACTCCATCCCTCTACTTACATTCAAGATTGCATCCACAGCTAGTCCAAACCTTTAGTCTTGAACTTCAAAAACATCTGTAGACTGGACGTGGTTACACTGAGATCTACGACTTGGTAACGTCCCTCAGGAAAACACACGAGCCAAGAGAAGACACCTGAGACACAGCTAGAGGCATGGTGCTCCCTCCACCAAGTCTGCAGAGGAGCGCTGACAAACAGAGAGGAATCTTTACAAGTCCCTTCACTTAGGAAAATATTTTTGCCTTAACCAAAATGTCAGTGCTAATGATTAAATACATTTCCTCGAATAAAACCTATCTGCTCAAGAATTCAGGAAACACATTTATGAAGAGCCATCATGCCAAAAAGTAAAGCACTTTGTATGATCCTGAATTCGAAAGGGAGACAGCTTCACATAGGGTGAAGAGCTGGTGAACCTTTCTGCAGTCTGGGGCAGGTAAACCATTTCTTGCACCAGTTTGGCTTGAAAGTCAAAAAGCCTGGCTCAGCCATGACCATGTCGGTGTCCCAAGGTATGGGGCACTGTTTCCTGGCCAGCTGCAAAAGGAGGGTAAGTCTGTCAGTCATCCAGAGCTATAAAACAGCAACTTGCACTGTTATTAGAAGCCTGCCTCCCCATCTGGAAATCAAATACAAGCATATGCATATGCCTAAGTGTTGTTTAAGAGAAAATCACTACCCTGACAACACTGAACGGGAACAGGAAGGGAAGAAAAACAAAATTCACAAACCAGTATCTGTGCTCTCCCATTTAATTTACTTTTCTGTCAGAGGCACCCTCATATTTAATTAAGCACAACTCAGGCGACAAAGAATGATGAGATGAGGAAGGAAAGAAAATCCATTTGGCTGTTAATACTGTAGTAGCCTAATAAATATATGACAGAAAATTTACATTACACATGTTCAAACTCCAATTAACTAGGTGGCTCGGTCCTCTCAAAAGAGAGCCACAACACAGCACCAACATCCTATACTTCATCCTTCACCAATACCCAAGGCATCTGATAATCTTTTTGATAATTTCTAATAGTATAGAAGAGAAAATTTGCCTTTCTTACTTGTGGGAATCAGGTAAAACTTTGGCACAACAGAAACCAGACCCTTTGATCAATATACAGCACATTAAGAGATGTGTGTTAGTTAGCATGTAATCTTGGGATAAATCCTGGATGGCTTGCTTTTCTCACTGAAATAACATAGGGGAGAAGAGACTTTAATATTATTTATTTTTCATAGTAATAAGAATTATAACAATACCATTAACAGTTGGACTCAATGATCTTTAAGGTATTTTCCAATCTAAATGATTCTATGATTCAGAAGAAACAGGGAAAAAAAAAAAAAAAAAAGAAAAAAAAGAAAGAGAAATGTGATACAGAACTTGAATTAATGACTGAGTGAATTTTCGTGACAACAATGGATATGTCAGGCAAGAGCTTAATACCTGATCTTTCCAAAGCTTCGTGTCAATACAGTTCAACAGCAACCGTAGGTACTGAAAGCAGAGACTCATCACATCTGTGTGATCATGTCTGCACTAGATGCATAAACTGAACCCCCAGGGGAGGTGGTGAGGCTGCTGTTCTCTCCTGACAGATGCTGAGCAAACAGTCCTAGGACATGCAGCCTAACCACACGAGGCAGGAGGAAGCCAAACAACTGCCCAGTACCAAAGAGCTGGTGACAAGACAGAGTTAAGAAGACAGCCTCTTGGTTTTAGGCCAGTGCCCATCCACTGGGCCATGCCAACTACCATGCCTGTTTGAAAATAAAGAGGCAACGCTTGTTGGTAGGAAGGAAAGGGAAGAAATGTGGTAGTTTTGCCTTTTATGAGATGATCTATTTCCTTTCTATTTTTCCATGTACCCTTGTAAAAAAAAAGGTATTTCTTGTCTATCCCAAGAGGCGGGTTTTTTCTTCTAAAGGAAATACTGCAAGAGTTTCATCAAAGCTTGAAGCAAATACAGTCTAGGGATTAGATAGTGCAAGTCCCATCTACAGACTCGTCCTTGATACACACTCCCCAGGTGACTGCGAGCTATGAACAACCAGGCTGAGGCAACTTTTGACCAACTGGGAAACAGGTCTGTTGAACTCCAGATGGAGCTACATACCAGATATCTTCCTCTCCCTGAGGCTTTGGCTTGGATCTAAATGGAGTGACACCCATTCAAAAAAAGAGACCTCCAAGTCTCTGCCCTCCCTCCTTCACTCCTTCCCCTGCAGGCACCAACACCAAGGGTCCATCTGCTTGGATTAACCAGACTCTAGAGTCTTTGGAGGCAGCTGTGAGATGGCTTTCAAAGATAAGAGATAGCCCAGGGTGGCCTCGTAGGTTAGGAATTTAGTCAAATATCTTCTAAAGGGATTTAGCAGGATTTGCCTCATTGTTTATATTATGCAGTATCAGTCATCCTCAAGGCCCCAGGCCTTTGTATTAGTAAGGCTGGGAACACAACCAGCCAGCAAGGGATGCTGATACTGTCCCCCATTGATCCTGTATTCCCCATGCAGAAATGTTTTCCTACTCTGACATTCAAAAACTGCTACTTTCTGTGGCTCAGTTCACCTAAAAGAGAGAAAATAAGTGAAACACTGAGCAGCAGGATACTTGGGACTGAAACTCCAGAGAGTAAGTCAGCTTTACTTCCCCAGTAGCAGGGCTGGTACTGCACAGTGCTGAAACAACAGCCATTGCTAATATATGGCAAAGAAATTGTCAGCTTCTGCTGGCCCCCAGGGGAAAAATAATCATAAGCCTCCTCAGTGTCTGTTAAAAGATCCAGGTAATTGTGGAAAAGAGTAACAAAAAGACAATTGAGTGACTGGACAGGTTGATTTATGAGGAAAGATTAAAGGAGTTGAACATGAATGGCTTTGCTAAACAATGACTAAAACAGGACATGAAAAGTAGCCACTGTCAACAGTATTTGAAGTGTCTGTCTGAAGGGGCATTAACCGTTTGGGTGCATACACTCTGAATAAATGGAGCTCATGAAATGGAGGTAGGAAAAGTAGATGCCAGGGTGAAAGTTTAGGAAAGTTTCTTGAAGAGCAAGACTGCTGGAGTGTAACTCCCATAGCAATCTCATCCCCGCTGTGGGGTGGGATGCCCCCAAAAGGTCATCTGCACTGAGCAGACATTACCTAAGAAACTTTCACAGGTGTCTACTCTTAAATGCCTCACTGGCATCCCCATCTCTAAGCACCGGTGCAGACACAACCAGACACCAAGACTGAAAAAGCCCATTCCAAGACCTCCATACAACCAGAAAATAAAATATTGCTGCCTTGGGCCTCAGAGATTGAGGAACGCAACAAAATGTGGGGGGAAAAGAGTGGTTCTCTGGAATTCTCTTACACCACTGAAAAATGAAATGGGGATGGGCATGTTCCCAGGGAGTGGTAAAACACAGACATGTCAGCCTATACACCATAGCATCACTTTGCCTCTTTCGCTTGAGAACTTGAACTGGAACAAGAGAAATGCTCTTTTTAGTGACACATGGCTGAAGAGACCTGGGCTGACCATTCAGTCATTTTATGAAACATGTAAGTCATATAAGGCACATCATCCTCCTTCCTGCCTAGGACAGGAGGTCTTAATGGCTGCTTGCTCCAGAGCTCCCTCCCTAGCTGGTTTGGCCATGGGGAGCCACAGCTCAGGGTCAAAACAGGAAAAAAATTAGAAATTAGCTTGCCACATCCTGCTGCTTTCTTTTCATCTCATGTAAGAAAGGATTAGGCAGGAAATACTACCTTGCAAAAATTCCACCTGGAGAACAAAGCTTGGATCTACACATCTAACAGTCACCCCAAACATACATTGGTAAGGTACAAGGCAGGGAGGAAACATGCAGAGGTAACACATTATGTTGATAGACCTCAGGTTCAGGTCCTGAGACACAAACCCCTGTGTAAATGTTGTCTCCACGTGTAAAGTGAGACTATTATTTTCTCCCAAAGTCTGCCTGGTCCTGGCTATGTAACCACTAAATTACTCATAGCAGGGACTGCTTCTTAATGAGTGGATTGCACAACAGGATAGTCCTTGCTGAGGCCTGTAGGCATGGCAACATGGTGTAAATCATTAGTGCACTTCCCAGCAATTAAATACACATTTGATGCCCATGTACCTTTCATCAGCCAGCTACAGACACCCCTGAGCGGCTGTTACTGTTTCAGCAGCAGCTCACAAACCCCAACTGTACCAAGGGACCCCATCAGGCAGGTTGCATGTATTTGCATCTTTGGTGGCTTTCACAAAATTGTTATTTATTTCCCCTCTCCGTCCTGCTCTTCCAGTTCTCTTTTCACGGTCAGGAGCAAGGATTTTCCAAATCCCAGAGAATTTCCCGTTTGCTTCACATTAAAGTGGAGAAAGAGAAGAGCAGGCAGCTAGAAAACAGTAGGGCAGCGGGACGTGCGCCGCAGAGAAATGTGCATGTGCCCGCTGAGAGACACCAGCTGCGAGTCCTCCTATAACCGGTGGGAGGAAATGGCATCCTCTTGATACATTTGCAAAAAGGGAAGACAAATATATACATGATCCATGCAAATAGATCTTAATTGGTCACAGTGTCAAATGCTCCCTTTACATTTAATCTAATGGGAGTTTCACTGAGCTGCCTGCCATCTCCAGTGGCCTCCAGGCACTAATGAGTTAGCATCAAGGTGTCAATGCTTTTGGCATTAACCTCAATTAGCAGGAGTTAGGGTGAGCACTGAATGAAGGGTCAGCCATTCATTGCTGAGACATTCCTCTGGCTATAGCCTGCAGTCTCCGGCATGAAAGCAGCTGGCAGACGGGTTGCCTAGAGTCTTCTCAGTAAAGAAGACTCATATGTGGCCAAATTACTGTTAATTACTATATTTGAAACCCTTGCAGGTCTTGACAGGCTTGGAGAATCAACAGTAACTCTATTTAAGGAGGCTATTCAATGAGTTTCTTAGGTAAAAAAGTAGCCTATGACAATAAAATGGTAAATAACCACCACTTAATCATGCTCAGAATTTTTAAAAGAACAGTATTAAGGGACTCAGAATGTCAAAACCCAGAAACTCTGTACAGCATGGCTATGCTTACAGAAAAATATCACCACATAGATAACCCATGTAACTTTAATTCTGCTTCACTTACCTCTCTCCAGACTTCCTGAAAGATTTCCTTCAGATACATTACATTCACATGTCATCTTGCACAGTTGCTCTCAGGTAGATCTGCTTTTCTAGGGTGAAATCATGGATGGATCACATTTGCTTTCAAGGCTGTGCCCTTCCTATTCAAGCGTGGAGGTCTCAGGACAGTCAGACAGAACGCCCCAGATCCACTCCTGGCCTGAAATCAGTTCTCTAGTTGGCAGGTTGCTGTTCAGCCCTAAGGACATGTGCATATTTATGCCAGAGGAAATCATTCAATGAGCAAATCTGTTTAGAAACCTCAAGGGTTTGTCAGCCATCATAAAATCTTGGTTATATTACAGTTTAGCGTTACAGTTATTACAACAGAAATTTGGGGTCCATTCTGAAACATGTCTTAAATTTCTAAAATATATGACTAATACTAGAATGAAAAAAAGTTCCACCTGCCTCCTTCCCATCCCTGCCATCACCCACTCCACCATGACAGCCTGACCACCCTTCCCTGCAGCCAGCTGTGACTATAACTCCAGCATCACCTGGCCAGAAGCAGCACAGAGCTTGAGCAAAAGGACCTGTGGCAGCCCCTTACACTCAGCAGGAACCTTGCAACAAGCCCCTGATGCGCTCACTCCTCTGTGACTCTTAGGCCAGGGTCTTATCAACTAAGACAAAACCAAAATAAAAGGAGATAAAAAGGAGTAAAGTCCTCAGGTGCACACGCCTTGTGAACAGCTCATTCTGCTTAGGATCATCGTAAAAGTTGTCCTTTGAACTCCCTCTCTGCTTCCTTCAGCCCCATCTTCCTTCCTCTCCATCCCCAAGGCAATGATTTTTATCTCGAGGTCTCCATTTCTTCTCTGCAAGAATCAAAGGACTTTCAAGCCCTTCCCTTGAGGTGACAGCATTACCTGCTCCTCCTCCACCTGAGATGCAGAGCTCTGCTTCCTCAGAATATTTATTTACCCTAATCTGTGTAAGACACAGGCTCGTTCTGCCCTGGTAATGAAGAGTTGCTGTGTCTGGGCCAGCCAGGCCAGACATGTTCGGACTCTTCTGGATGCGTGATTCAGATCAAGCTACAGTGAAATGTACGGTAAGCAAAGACAAACAGGAGCAGTACAATGACAACTTCCAATTACCTAATTTACCGAGCTTCATCTTAAAACTAATCAGTCTGTTTGTGGCAGGGCACTCACTTTTCACATTCTTGTGCAACCATCAACATTAAACATAAACAGTTCTTTGCCTCTATAGCATATTCCTCTTTGAGGTAGGATGGCAGAGCTACTGTCGTCTCTATTTTTTTGCAGGTAACTCCAGGCCCATTAGTAAAACGTGTCCCACTCTTCAGCACTGGTCTGCAAGAGAGATGGTGTCTTGCTTTGCCCTCAGGTAATCCATGATCTCCAACAGATTAAGAGGTGAAGGTGTTCAAAAATTGTGCAGACATGGAACTTTGGGACATGGTTTAGTGGTCATGGTAGTGTTGGGTTGATGATATTAGATGACTTGATGATATTAGAGGACTTTTCCAACCTTAATGATTCTATGATTTGTGACATGAATCCAAATTATATGAACCTTTCTAGTTTCCTTCTCTGCTTTTCTCTAAGATCCAGGAAACCGCATCCACAAAAACTGTTAAGACAACATCACCAAAGATGACAAAGTCACAGCCTCAGAAGTTGGAAAAAGTCAGCCTTGAGCTTCATGCTCACCCATCAAAGTGCAGTCTTTAGTTACACTGCCATGTGCTTTTTTTAATAGGCTCCGTAAACATGAATATTTCTGAAAGTGAAGTCTAAGTTTCTGAAAGGAGAAACAAGCCCCTTGCTTTCCTTACCCTGGATGAAAATGTGTAAAAGGTTAGAAGAATGTTCAACAAGTCGATTCACTTGCAGGAACAGGCAAAAGATGTTACATCACCAGTAAAAATCTACTCTGTCCCTTCTCCCAATCCACCAGTCCAAGTCCCTGACAGTTTACAACAAATCTGACCTTGGGAACAAAAGACCAAAAGAATAAAAACCTGAAAGCCAGTCAAAGAATACAGCAAAGCTATCAACGCCATCCTGGCTCCTAGAAACATCAAGAGAATTCATAAAGGTGAAATGGAGAAAGTGGATGTCAATTCCATGCAAATCAAATTAACAGGAAAATCTTTCTCCATACCCAAGTCTGGAGACTGACAGAACCTTCAGCTGAGGTGCAAGACACAGAGCTGCTATCTGAGAACTTTTTCAGCACTAACAGTCCTGTCTGGCTACAAGTAATTTTTCAAAGTTCAGAGGAAAAAATCCCCCTTAAGAACTTAAATAAGTATCATCTTCATTTTTTTACCTGGATAAACCTACAGTAATTTGAGATCCAGCCAAGCAGTGGGAGTGGAAACCAATAAATATAAGGAGAAGATGCTGGCATAATCAATACCATTATGTGGCATTGATAATTTTGACCAAAAGGAGCATTTGTGTAAGAACAAGCTTGAAAACCGTCTAACCAGATGTAGATATCTGCATTGTAGACGTCCTAAATATAGATAATGATGTGTCAGATAAGCACCAGAAGCTCCTTTTACAGGCAGTACAGAAGAACTGTCACTTCAAATACACACAGTTCATCTCTTTCAGGCACCTACTTTAGGATGAGATGATTTGTGCCTCAAAAGCAGCTGTTTCTCTCCATTACCTGCAAGAGGAATTTTTCTCAGATGGGAATGTCTACATTATAAATCTTGATGGCTTATGTGACTGCCTTGGTCAGATGACTCCCACTTCATTAATTTTTCAGTATTTGCAGTCATTACAAGAGGACAGGATAATCATTTTAAACGTACACTACAGCTTGAAGAGAGGCATAGGCTTGATAGAAAAATTGCTGGACAAACTTCTGTTATCTTAGGAAAATAAGACAGGGGATTTGAACAGATATCCTAAACCATCTCTGAACCCAGTGTCTTGACATTGAAAGTAGCCACATAATGGAATTATAACTTTATTCGGTGTTTTATTTATTTGGAAGGTCAAACTACGTGGCCGTGAATTTCAAATCTACATGCCTGTGAGTTCTGCTTTACCGTATGACACTAGAATCCCAGTCAGACAGACATTACCAAACATTACAAATTCAGTGCAACATCCCTAGAGCTGGGTTGCCTAAAATGTTTACTTGTTTGTAAGCATCATTTTTATTTCCACTTTTGAAGGATATCTGCTTATACATTCTGTGTCTATCTTTCTCTAGCAAGACCCTGTCTGCATTGCCCTGTTTCAAACGGATGGAAAAGGCTTCTGTTTTTTCTTGGAAGTCTGGAATTTTTATTTTCTAATTTTTCCAGATCTTGGACATTGCTTTTTATAGCAACAGAAAGCATTTTTGCTGTGATAAAAATACATTTTCTACATTCACAAATTCCTAAATTTTAAGAGCAAAAGGGACCATTACATTCATCCCGCCTGAGGCATTGATAGATTTACTGCACAGGAGCTAATGGACTAGAGCACAGTCGCTTTGAGATGACAAGAAAGAATTTGTACGGCTCTTTAGCCTCCCTCTTCCTCATCATCACGAGGGCAACCACATCAGAGCCCTCTCATCTGACACAGACTCTGCCTCTAGTCCAACTTAATAGAATAATTATTTAAAAGGAAAGTTTTGGTGAAAGGCAGACTGCTTTCCCAAGTACCCAGAGAAAGAAAAGGTCAGTGCACTCCCATCTCCCCAGAGCATCTCTACCACCTCTCATTGACCCTATTTGGTCTCCCAGAAGTACCAGACACCACAAAACAGTAGCTGCTGTCCCTGTGCTCATGTTTTATCCTTTACCTACCCTGTTCTTTCACTGGGATGTGAAGCACTTGGCCTCTGGGACTCAGGTTATTGCCTCATAAAGCAGGACGGCAGGATTATTAATGTGGCAAAACTGCAGGATTTTCCAAGCATTTTATGAGTTACCATGGCAGTTCATTAGCTCTCAGCCCAATGACCCCTTTCTATCAAGCATGAATCAAGCAGGAGGCACACACACATCTAAACGCATGATGGATATTCACATAAAAAATACATCCAGGGCCACATTTCCCCCATTTTGTCCAACATATGTCTAAGAAAGGCAATAAAATGTCACCAGTTATCAGGACCAATAGGTAATCCTGTGAAATACATCTATACACAAAGAAATTCACAACGTTCATATTTTTATTTTTATTTTTTTTCTCATCAGGCCATTTCTGAGCAGGGCCTGTATTTAAAGACTAGCAGGTACTTAGCACAGGGTTTACATTTACAGCCTCCACTGACTGCACAGGGAGCCAGGTCTGGCTCTCGGGACAGCAGGCACTCTGGATTGCTCCCTTGACTTTTAGTGCTAAGAATAAGGTTTCTCTTTACACACAGACAAGCCTCTCACCCCTACTCAAGGCAACATGTGAGAAAATATTTAACTTTCATAGTATTTATGCATGGGCCTTAAAATAAAGTACATAGTTAAGCACTTTCTTGAATCCAAGTGGCATTGTGCCTGTGAAAAAACTCAACTCATTATGCCCGTGAAAAAACTTCAGTAGAAGGCCAACGGCATCCTGGCTTGTATTAGAAATAGCATGGCCAGCAGGAGCAGGGAGGTGATTGTCCCTCTGTAC
>JANHFX010001607.1:6871-51773 GCA_027560015.1 Chloroceryle amazona | reverse complement strand
GAAAGCGCTGCCAGTCGGGGGACAGCAGCTTCCCTCGCTAATTGCGAGAGGGAGCAAGAGCGGCGAATTTCAGCGGCAGGCGTTCACCTCGGCGCTTGATTCGGGGCCGCTGCGTAGGCCTTGAGGAGGGAAAGCCACGGAGGCCTAGAAAAAGCTCTGCGCTTACGAGGCAGCAGCGCGGTCCTGCCCTCAGGCCTGGCTGCCGTCAGGGCTATGAGGTCCTTCTGACAGAAAATGACAGCAGCTGCAGCAGCTCGGGCGACAGCAGCTCGGGCCCTCCTGGGAGGACAGGGAGAGTTCACACATACAGCCAGCAATTACAGAATTCCCCTTGTCCATCACCACTCAAGATCTGAAGTTTATAAAAACTGTGACCTCTCAGAGAGTGGTGAGGAAGCTGGACTTGGTTTGGGGTGATTCCTGGATGCTTCTCAGCAGGAGTGTCGGATGAAGGAGTGTGGCCCATCAATAGGCCACTCGTCCCTATGCTGCTGCTGCTGCTGTGCTCTTAAAATTTTATGACAATGCAGTGACCTGGAATTTCAACTAAAATCGTAGTAATGGTGCCAGATAAAACAAAACAAAAAAAGATGGGTATCCTGAAGACGGGAGTATTTTTAAACAGTATTTTCTTCCAAGTTCAGTTCATTGCCACAAAGAGACCAGTATCGGCTGGAAGTTAACTTTCCGTGCAGAAGGGCTGGCTGAATGATCTTTGGAAGTCTCTTCCAGTTCTGCATTTGAATGAATGCATAAATGTGAAGCAGCAACCAGCCAAATAGATGCATACCACTACCCAGAGCTCACTGATTTCCTGGGAATTAAATCAACCAAACTTAAGTGAGGTTTTCACCACATTCAGGATTAGCCCCAGAAGACAGGGAATGACAGTGTGAGGACAAAGGACACAGGGAAACGCTACTAATAAAATTGGAAGCAAATCGTTTGTCTGAAGGAGCATTGAAAAGGTATTTCCATAGTTTGCCAGCAGTATCTCAAGACTTTCGGTTAGCAAACAGTTGGAAAAGAGTGACTAACTGTGGCAGAACTGACATTAGACTACAGAGGAATGTATAATGGTATTTATGAATGGACAGAAATGGCAAACGGACACTGGAGAGAAAGGTCCGGGGACACTAGCTAGCCATTATCTTGACCAGATCCTTCATCTTCACACCTGATGATTCTATCAGTGACACAAGTGTTTACTACACAGGAGTGCATCTACGTTTACATTATTTCAGGTTAGTGTTCTCTGATGCCCTTTAAATCCTTGAAAGTCATACTGAAGTTGATTTTCTGTGTTAAACATGCGCTTAAAGTGTGCACTAAGGGTTGTGTGAGGAATTCTGACGAGGAGAGGCTGAGAGGGCTGAGGTTGTTTATCCTGGAAGAGATGGCTCCAGTGGGATCTTAACAATGTATATATAAACATCTGATGGGACGGAGTAACTAAAGAGACAGACTCTTCTTGCTGGTACCCAGGTAAATGACAAAGGCTGGGCAGTGTTAGAACAGTTCCTTGCAGTCATTCCTCATGGAGCGAATGAAAAGTGGTAGTTCAGATGATAAAATCTAATAGTGTAACAAGGTGAGGGATAAAGCAGAACTAGTGTATGGAAAGTTCAGAAAAGCAAGAATGCAACTTTGTATTGAGACCCGGTGGGACTGAAGCTGCTTGGTCTTTTGTTCACAGAGATGCGACATTCTTTTGCATGAGGCACAAACCCACACTTAATTCTGAGACCGTATTGTCTTTGCTGTATCTTTGCATGTCAAGGGATTTGGTATTAGAATTCCAAAGCTCAGAAAACACTTTTGTTCACCCATTGTTCATGGTGAGTCAAGGGACACATATTAGGGATGTGCTTTTCATCCTTTTTCCACAGATTCTGGGAATCGCCCACACCTCTGTCCGTGGCTTTGCTATTTTACCGTCTGGAAGATTTAGATTAAAGGTTACATGTATTTTGAAATCTTCCCATACTCTGGATGTTTGACATAAATATTTGTACAGTAGATATTTTGGACTTCTGTGCTAGAAAATTATGCTAATTTTTTAGTACACAGGAAAATGTAGCTCTTGGCATTCTGGCTCATTTGCCAGACCTTTGCAAACATCCAGGTGTTAGTGCTACCTGTATATATAATATTTGAAATACAACTCTGTTTTCAAAGAGATTGGTCATGGACAAATAACTGGCACCTTGCACCTGAGCTGAAAAATGTAGGTTAATGGGGAAAGCCGTAGAAGTCCATCTGCAGTCACTCAGACTAAAGCACAGAAGGAACAAAATAACTGACTTCCCCAGTGAGCACTCTGTTGTTCCAAATGCATTTGGAACTATTCTGCTTCCTGTCCCCTTTGCTCCACAGGCTGTTAGAGCAGCCAGTAATGCACACAGTACTGTCTAGAAGCAACAGGATGCCACTTAACACCAATACCACACTTTCTCCTGGATTCTTCTAATACTTGGAGCACTCAGCTGCCCATAGGAGTAGTTGCATTTGAGTGCAAGTAAGTGCAAGCAGCCTCCTTTGCTCTGAAAGAAACTTCTGTTAGCCAAGCAATAGTGTTGAAAGGGAACATTTGGGGTTCAGACACATTTGCTGCTTCCTCTCACATCCTCCTGTCAGCACTGGCTTCAGAAGGGTCAAGGGCAGCAACTGCCAGGGTGGGACCCAAATGTCCCCACCACCAGCCTTGCCTCCACTTTGCCTCCCAGTGCCCACAGGCTGTTTCTCAGGCAGCAAGCGGTCAGGGGTGAGATGAGGGCGGGTATTTCGAGGACAGCAGTTTTCAGCAGTACTCTGTGCCCCCTGGCCTCCAACAGCAGGAACTGGTGTGCCAGTGCTCCTTCAGTGTCCCCTCCAGTTCCCACCTTTCCTGCAGCAGCTCACCTGCCCCATGGCTTGGCCAGGAAGGCAATGCTGAGCTCTACCTGTGCTGCCAGCCAGCCCAGAGCCACCTCTGTCCCATCCCCAGGCTCCCAGGGCTGCGGATTATGACAAGATGGGACCACATCTGCCCAAAGCCCTCGTGTAGATAGAGCTCCAGAGAGTCTCTGCATGGCATCTGACACAATGGGGAGCTCTGCAGGTCAGCACTGAATGAAACACTCAATGTTTATTTGCATGCCGGCTCAGATTGCCAGTGTTTTATTAATCACAGTAGTGATCTTAATACTTGATGAATCTCCAATGAAGCAAGGAAATAGAGAGTCTTGGGCATTTGTAGCAATCATTCCCAATAGAGGTTAAAGTTTCTTGTGTGCTTTTGGCCATGCACACAGGTGTTGATGGGCTGTTGTCTTCTTTGTGATAGGGCTGTGGTGTGTGTCCTCTGTGAGGTGTTTGCTGTGTCTCCCCCAGGTAACTCCATACGGGATCAAGGTGACAGACTTGATCTATGGTTATATCAAGAGCTCTGCTGCTGCCCTCTTGGCCTGTGGTCGGTTCACTTTTAGTACAGCCAAATCAAACATCTTTAGGAAATGTCCTGGCCTAAGTAGAAATGTTTCTAGAAGGGCCTGAGGGCTCTCATACAGCCTTCACTCAGGTGAGGTAGACATGGAGAGGCAGGGCTGAAGTTGATGAAGGAGAGCAGGAACACCTTAAAAACCTGTCTGCTTCCAGACTGAGGCATGACTGTGGTCTGAGAGCCACAGATGGCAAGTGCTGAAAAGCTCAGAGGCTGATGGTACTTTTTCTACAGAGGACAGGTCGTGTTACACAGAATTATCATAGAGGCTGGAATAGACCTTTGAGATCATCAAGTCCAGCCTAAGATCTGACACCACACCACCTATCTAGAGCATGTCACTAAGTGCCACATCCAATCTTTCCTTAAACACCACGGTGACTCCACCCCCTCCCCCGGCAGGCCATTCCAGTGTCTGATGACCCTTTCTGTAAGGAAGTGCTTCCTGATATCCAACCTAAACCTCCTCTGGCACAGCTTCAGGCCATGCCCTCTCATTCTGTCATTGGTTGCCTGGGAGAAGATTCCAGCCCCCACCTGCCTACAACTACCTTTCAGGTAGGTGTAGAGAGTGATGAGGTCTCCCCTGAGTCTCCTCTTCTCCAGGCTGAACAGCCCCAGCTCCCTCAGCCTCTCCTCATAAGACTTTCCCTCCAGTCCTTTCACCAGTCTTGTTGCTCTCCTCTGGACCCGCTCCAGCACCTCAATATCCTTCTTGAAGCGCGGGGCCCAGAACTGCACACAGTATTGCACAGTGTTGCACTGTACTTTCCCAATGCCTTTTAATTCCTAAACAGTGCTAATTATCCCCCCCAAGTTCATCTGCAGCTCTTAATTTCTTGTCATTTCAACATCTTGTACAATAGTACAAGACTATTTATGCCTCTTCCCACGATCTCTTCTGTAACTGTATTACCCATGTAGATCAGCAGTGTGGCACTAGCAACTGAGCTGGCTCATAATGGTATTTGTTAACTATTTGCTTAATGTGCACTGAAGAGCTGAGGAAACTAGGAAAACAAAAAAGAAATTATATATGTGATGGGACTTGAAGGCCTCAATCATATCACTGTATAAGAAAATATGGCCCCTGGTCACTGAGTTCTCTGGAGATGAATTTGGCCTCTGGCCGTAGTCTGCTTTGATGTTTGTGCCTCGACTTTCCTGAGCACTTGGAAAGTGCTTGACTTGCCATGAGTGGAGCAGGAAGCACGTCCTGTGTGGGAAACATTCGGTGAGGTATACCATCTGGAGCAATGCTGGTACTGCTTTGATGAAGAGCCTTTTCTCTGCACATAAAGGACTCAGCTCGTTTTGCTAACAGCAACAGTATGTAAATGTAATGACCAAATGATATCCTGAGACAGTAGCTCCTTCAATTACAGCCTGATTGCATTCATCAGGGACTGCTCTGCATTTTAACTGAGAAAGTGACAGCCACTTAAACCAGGAAATATGGTTGTACTTGACCTTCGATATAGATCTGGCACACAGAGCTATGGCAATGTTAGCCCAGTGGTGGACGGACTCAGAGAGAGCAATACTCATAATGCAGAGCATCCATATCCCCACCATCATATTAGAACCATTGAATACAAAATAGCAGCATTTGAGAATATAAAATAAATGAACCACATAAAGGCTTCTGCCAAATCACATTTGGGGACATATCTTTGAAGGACACAATGTTCAGATTATTTTGCTAATAGTCACATTACTGCTCAAAATCCATTTTTTCCTTCTAAGTAGAAACCTTGGGGTCAGAGAAGAAAGCAGTAGTGCCTCCAGCTCATTTTCCAGATTAACCTGGGTCATTTCCAGTGCCTTGCTTTACCAGGTCTTTTTAAAACACCTCACAGCAGTGGAGCAGAGCACAGTGCTACAGCACACGTCTCTGCTCTCACCCTGGCTGGCACCAGTCATCCTGGATGATGTTTGCAGCAGAGAGGGGTATTGCTGTGCACAAGGTGCCTGCTGTAACTTTTCATGGTGGCATTTCACCCACAGCAATGACTGCGCGCGGTGCCCATGGAGCTTGCTGGAGGGCTTGACATGGCCTGGCATCTTCTGCAGCTCAGCACTGTCCTCTGAGGTTGTCCTGCTCTGTTGGCAGCCCACACAGGCCTCTCCTCACCAGGGGACCACATTGCAGAGTGTCTCACTTCAGTGCCCTTGGACGGTTTGGCCCCCAGGGAGGAAAGCTATCTTTTTTCTAGCTATGAAAGAATTAACATTAAACCCAGGTTTTGCACAGTTCACCACTGAGGAGAAAAAACCCTACTTTTATTTTTCAAAAGAAAGAAGTGGTCTGGGAGGAGATAAGAAGTGCTACTCCCATCCTGCTCCTTCTGCATCCACCTCTGGTTACAGAACCCAGACTGTATGTGAAGCCCAGGGATGTGGGTTGTGCCTGCTATGTTTGCTGTGTTCTGTACTTATTTCTCTCCTCACTCCTTTACCCACCCTTCATCCTTCTGGGAGCCTAGACAGATAACCTTTTAGTAATAGTCTGAAATTCAAATACCAAGAATTGCCTCCTGAAGTCCCCTAATATTTGAGAAAGATTTTAAAATAAACTGTGTCCCATTATTGGCCTGGCAGCTGTGTGTGTATGCTGGGTGTACTGAGAAAGGTAATATTAACAGAATGAAAAGGTCAGAGTTATATAAAAATTCTTTTAAAACTAAAGAGGCTTGCCATATTGAATTCCCCATGGAATTCCCAGAGGTTAAGAACTGAGAACATTTGGGCTTTTGTCAGGTCTAGTTGTGCATCCGTAAATGCCCTCCAGAAATAAAAAAACCCCAGACAATTCTAGAAGTACAGTTTGTGGTCAACCAGATCCAACTTGTGCTGTACCTGCTCTGCACAAAGGCTGTTTGGCTGAGGAAGGGCTAAATACGACCCTGAGCATGTCCAGACCAGCCCCATGAGAACCAGGGGGTGACATGGAGGGAAGTGCCAGGGGCACTTCATAGCATGAGCAATTTTCACTCTAAGTCTTCTTTCATGATGAGCAATGGCTGGTTTGGGGTCTGTCATTCAGTGTGTAAGCTCAGTCCCATTTGTCACTTCTGAATCATGTCGCATTCTTCTTCATCGACTCTCCCCTGCCATTCCTTTCACATTTTTCAGTATTACGATGTCCTTTTGCAGTGCTTTGCAATCATTTTTCATATTTCCTACCCTGCTTAGCTTAGTGTCATGGGTAACCTTGTGACTTGTGCCTGCCTTTTTCAGACTGTTTGTGAACAGTACAGTCCTCAACTCAGACACCTCTGGGGATTAATACAAGACTACCCTCCACCAAATAAAATTATTGTCACTTCAAGATGCATGCCTACACTCCCCTTGTCACTGAAGTGCTTTGCTCTTTTTCTATCCTTATGACTAAATCTAGTCTTATTTTGGGTGAACAACAAAGGAGTGCCATCAGCCCAAACAAACCTCATTTGAAGCCCTCTAGCTGAATTACACTTTGTGACACTGTATGTGTGAGGGTAGAAAGCAGGTTTCCACCTGCATGGAAGTCAAAGGCCTCTGACCTTAGACTAGTTGCATTAAATTAGTAGACTAGTTACCCCCTGTGCAGTAACTGCTGCCAGACCCAATCCGTCTCAAGACCACGTTATTCCAGGTTCTTGCAATGTGAACAGACAAAGAAACAACATAAGGCGGACGTGAGGTAGTTGGTTTCTTGCACAAGTGTTTATCAAAATAAGAGGTGGAGGAATCCTTCCAAAACGTTTGTATTTCCTATAAATGCATTTCTTACTCTTGCTGAAACCTCGATAGTCATAATTTTCTGTGGCACCGAGTTCCACTGTTTAACTGTGTGACGGTTAAAAAAATGGGACTTTTACTAGTTCTCAATGTTCTGTTCCCTGTGGGGCATGATTCCCCTTGAAACACTGTGACAAGTCCTCCGCACCACCCACCACAGCTATGCTTCAGCCCATTCCTTCTCCCTGCCTGTTCCTTGGAGCTGCATCCTTCTCCATTGCTGTCCATGGGCTGGTCCCTCTGGGGCAGACAAGATGGCCTGGGCAAGCCGGGCAGCTGGAGAGAAAAAATGCCACCTGC
The DNA here is from genome assembly GCA_027560015.1 of Chloroceryle amazona. Classification (NCBI taxonomy): domain Eukaryota; kingdom Metazoa; phylum Chordata; class Aves; order Coraciiformes; family Cerylidae; genus Chloroceryle; species Chloroceryle amazona. The sequence goes on along the minus strand of JANHFX010001607.1, from coordinate 44,209 downwards.
CTGGACACACCATTGCCTCTGTGCACCATCCCCCCAGCAGCACAGCTATGGCACCGGGAGGCACATAGTGCTAGCAGCAGTGGCCGGGGCTCGCACTGGCATGGTGCTCACAGTGGGGCCTGGGCACTTGTTCTGTGCCAGCCACACGCAGGTCCCCTCAGCTTGTCAGTGTGGATGCCCAGCCATCGGGGTCCCTCAGCAGGAGGGGTGCTCCGCGCTCGCCTCTCCTCCAAGCCCCAGGGCCCTTCGCTTTTCCCACAGCGGAGCTGTTTGCTTCCTATGGGGTTGATTGCATGGAACAAGGTGGCTCTAGCTGACCTGCTGTCCTACTTCCCTGTGCTCATTGTTCCTTCCTGCTGATCTCACAGAATTTCTCAAGGGCATTTTTGTTTCTGGCAAATTGAATGTTTTGGAAAGTGTCTCAGTATGGTCCTGTGCACACTGCGAAGGGCTGTCTCCATGCTGCCGTGCTGGGCTATTGTAAACTCCCACGCTGTCATTTTCCGTGACTTTCCCAGTGATAAGGGAGTGCGTGTGTCCCCATGAAGATGCATTTAGAACTTTCCCGAGTGGTTTGTGGGTTTTTCTCCCAGAGGTACTACAGCCTTATGGACTCATTTCCGTGTCACAAAGACTCCATGTACACCCAGCCCTGAGGACAACTGCAGCTGGTCAGTGTGGCAGCCAGGCACTGTCAGTGTGTCCTGTAGCTCTGGGGTGAACCACAAACCCACTCCAGCATGTCGCCTGGCACCCACTGAACCACCGCCAGCCCTTGCAAGCCTGTCAGCAAAACATCTGTACACTGTGAAGTGCAATAGCTGAGGAGATGTTACTCACTCTAGAAAGCTTTGCTTTTAATTCTAAAGCACAGTTCAGTCGGTTAAAGGGGCCTGAGGGGGAAAAATATTTGACCATTTGGCACTGGCATTGTTAAATCGGTGTTATTTAAGCTGTGCTGGCAGGTGGGTCCGATCTTTGTTGTGCAGGGGCTGCACTGAGGGCTGCCTCAGGGCCAGGGCAGGTGCTGGCCATTGCTCTCTGGCCTGGCACACCTTCTCTGCCCTGGCACACCTTCTCTGCCCCACCTGGCCCTACCATCAGTTGCCCCCAGCTTGGCTGTGGACACTGCCTGGCTGTGGGTGTCATGGAATCATGCTTCAGGCAGCTGATTCTGAACAGGAGAGGTGGGGCTGGCCGTGCTGCTGAAGAGCACAGCACCAGTGGAATAGTCACCAGGTTCCCAAACGGGTGGTTGCAGTCCTGATCTGGCAGTTTCTATGTCGCTCGATACTTGGGAAGAGGTTTCAGTGGGCTCCCCACCTGGCTGAGGAGAAGAAGAGGTTGAATAGGATGGCACACGAAGTGGGGATATATATGTACACACATAGTATACCTCTCAGGCACTGACTCCACTGAGATGAGGAATCCCTGCCTTTGTACAGGGTGAACAGGTTAACTCTTATTAACCCCAGACACAACACTAGCACTTTGTTTTGCTGCCTAAGTGCTTCCTGAAGCCTTACTCACTATTTCTGCACTAACCTGCTTGCTAGAGTTGATGTGCAATGTTAAGTACCCCTGTGTTTAACCAAGAGAGTAGCTGCAGAGCAGTGGAGGCTGAAGGATCCTTTCCTTACCTCACAGAGAGGTTTTAAGAGGTTTAATCCATTTCTGCTAAATCCTCAGAGGAAAGAATGTGTAGAAAGGAGTATTAATGTCATCATTGTAATTGACTGTCAGTGTCTCAACATTAATTAAAAGCAAACAATTCAAGTGTCAGATCTCAGGTAAAGATATATTTAAATATTTTCTGTATAGTTTACAAGAGGAGGTAATTCCCCTAGGCATGTAAACTGCAATTTTTGCCTTTTCACTGGTGTCTCATATTGCTTTATAATGTACTGTTCCTCTCCTGGTCTTCAGAAAATGTTTTTACAAATCTTTTACAAATGATTTACAAATCTTCCTGTTAGGAAAGCCTGGCTGCCTCATAGCTCCACATGCACAGTGAAGGCTGGAGGGTGCCCCATCTCCCAGTTGTCCCTGCCTTTTTGCATTGTCAAAGGAGGCTCAGTGCCTTACACACTCTTGGAAGGGCAAAGCTCATGACAGTGGGTGGCCACTGCATCAGTGTTGGCTTCCCCAGGCCTCCCAGCCCTATTGCTGGCTGCTTAGGCCTGTCTGGTTTCTGTGACAGAGCCTGTGTCTGCAGCTGGAGCTGCTGGTATGGATTTGCTTGTTGCAGAGGATCAGGTGTAATGAGCTGCCCTTGTCATGGGTTCTGCTGCATGCTGTGAGAGATTTGCCTTCCTCTCGCTCCTGTCCTTTACCTCAGTCCCATGTTTTGGGAGCCTCTCGAGAGTATTTGTAATTTAGGGCTTGCTTCCTGCTCTTGAGGGAAACACCCTGATCTCACAGCAAACAAACATGGAGCCAAAGGTGCTTTAATTTGAAGAATAGCTGTGACTGTCTTTTCTCAGGCTGTGCTCCAGCAAGAGCCTTGGGAGCCAATCTCTGCTTCTAAGATTAGAGCTACTCCCTTTTCAGCCTGCACAACCAACCAGACAGGATGGAAAAGCGGGAAAGACCATGGATTAGATTCTTTTCACTCCCTTAACCATAGCTTTCCAGCATCTATCCTCATGTTCCCAGCTGATGGCTCTTTGGTATGCTAATAATTATTAGTTCATTAATAAGGTCCTACACTTCCAACGTGCCCGTGCTGTATTTGGAGCCACTACTTGCCTTGGCTTTCCCATCTGATAAGCACACATCCCCTGAGAGCTGTGTGGGCAGGGAGATGGAGCAGCACATGGGACCATGAGAAACTTGCATCGTTTTGATGCAGGGTTTTGAGCAGCAAAGCAGCCATCATTTCTGAAAGGGTCAGCCAACTAAAATGTGAAAGTTTCTTTGCCCAAGATCAAGTCAAATAGCAATGAACAGCCAGGTTGGTCATTACCGGGAAATCTCTGACTGGACAAGACCAACTTCCAAGCAGAAGAGTCTCAAAAAGGAACAGGCAGCAACATCACTCCTGGAGTAATGCTTGGACACTGGAAATCTGCCCTGGAGAGAGTGAGAAAGATACTAACCAGCCTTTTCCATTGCTAATATGCAGGAATCTTGAATCACTCAGAGATAGAGAAGGAAAGAAGAAAAATCCCCAACATCTGCAGGACTAGGCAAGGAATACTAGGTGTGAAACAGCAGGATAGGAATTCTGCCCCCCCGCCCCCCCCACCCCAGTCTGGTATTTGGAGAAAGCCATGGTCCTCAGAAGAGCTCCTCCCCACTTTCCCTGCCTGAGTGGGTTTCTGCCTGTCAGAAGCCACCATTTGCCTGCGGTGAAGCTCCTTTCTGGCTGTACCCAAGGGGGTATAAACTCCAACACAGAAATACGTGTGTAGATTACAGGGCAGTTCAGGACTCGCTGTCCCTTTAATCTTTCAAGAGATTATTAGAAGGAGAGTTAAACTGATCTCCCAATTAAGAATGAATAGAGCCAGCTGCCAAGAAGCTGAGCCCCACTCCCGTGGCTGTGAGAAAACAAACTCCTGTGGAGTGACAGGGCAAAGGCAGCACAGGAGCCTGCACCGTGCACATTTGGCCTGGGCTGTGACCGGGGAGCAAATTTCACACCGTGCCCAACAGCCTTCAAAGGACTTCTCAGTAACTTCTGGTGTTTCACCTCTTGGCCACACTGACAATGATGTAAATTACTGGTTCGCAGCATCCCCTGCAGGTGCAAGACAGTGAAAAGGGAAAATACAGAAAAGTATTAATAATGGCTGTGAAAATTTAACTTTTATTATCTGTTCACTGTATACAAAACACCATTCTGCATAGTGATAACTCATTTGTTGTACAGTTGACAGTGCACATCAACAAACAAGTGTTCAAGAGGTATACACTGAATGGAAAGGGCAGTGATGGCCAGTGTACATTACATGTGAGGATCCTGCAACGCCACCTGCATGTTCTAGGATGGAGAAGTATCTCAAAACCGCTCAATATGTGAGTCATGTAAATGGGAGAACAAGCATTTACCTATGAACCAAATTAAGAATGAGGATGAAGAGAGAAAGCAGAATTAATATATCTGATACACAATTTCCCAAGTGATTAAGAAGTTTTACAAAGGTGGCTGAGAAGAATCCGTATTTTTTCAAACACTTCCATTTTTCAAACTGTTAAAATTTAATGATAAATAACAGAATCTCACAAATCTTTAGGGGCAAAATGCTCCACATTTATTTACATATGAAATGTATTTAATACAGCTGTAGTGGACATAGTATATAGTAACATCTGACAGCAGCAAGACTTTTAAGGAACCAAACAATTACTACTGTATATCATGCAGCTATCTATATATACAGAATTGGATTTAAAAAAAAGTACAAAATTTTTTTTTTATTATTTTTTTGCAGGGGTACATACAATGTATAAAATGCAAAACCAAACCAAAAATATAACTCTCACAGAGAACTATATATGAAAGGGACAGCACGGTACCTTTTTGTACATGGTGATAGCATAACTAGTGATGTCAGGTACCCATCTGAAATGGCTGAACTAGCTTCATATGGCCTGTGCTAAAGCAGAAAGCCCCAGTTACGCTCACAGAGGCTGGTGTGTTATTAGTTTCTCAACAGCTGTGGCGTGGCTGTGTGTGACACTGAGCACCAGAACATTTGGCATTAGCATACAGAGCTGGGAAATACCAACACCTGTAGCAAGGGTTAACTATTTTCTGACAGTAACCAGAAATAAATGAAAATATATAATGCTGTGTACTCACTTCTATATAATGTTTAATAAATTACATGGCAAAACCCATCATCCTTATAGACCTATTCCTCTAATTACATTATCTTTGTTAAATCCAGAGCAGCCCAGCCCTTTTGTAACAATTTGAGCTTTGATCCCAAGCACCCGATGGCCTAAAAAAATCACTTCATGATACAGAGTTGTGCAATTGTACTTTCAAAAGTACTCTATCATTCTAGGGGGTCTGCACCTGTCTGGTGTTGCCACCTAAAATGAGCACTGCGTGTTACATATGCAGTGGTGCTTTTTTTTTTTTTCTTTTTCACAATATATATTTTAAAAGAGCAAGTTTAAAAGCTTCAGAAGCACAAGTTCTTAGAATTTAAAATCTCCCTTTAGCTCGCTTCCCCTCCAAGCTCTGCCTTCTGATGCAAACAATTTAAGAGACTCCTAAGGAACCGCCCCAGCATTCAGAACTCTGTTTTAAAAGAAACTTACTAGAAAAGAACATAACCCAAACAGAAAAACCCAAATGTTTCACTAGATACCAATACAAACACATAACAAAGAGTATAAAAGTTATTAAATATATACAAACTCTTTTCAACTCAAATACTGCTTCAATGGTTTTGGGGGTATAGACAATGAGGTGAAAGGGACACTTTTATGCAGAATATATTGCAACAGCCTGAACAGTACTGTTAACACTATTATACCTTGAACTTTCTGTAGCAAAAATGTCATTAGTATTCCAATGTGGAGAGAGATTTCTGCATCCTGAACAATCTGATCACTTTTCAGCTGAACTCATTCTTTTGGACTTGATGAAGGCCATGCCATGTGTTCTCATGTGAGTGTTTAAGGCCGCTTCAGTTTCAAAAGTCTTTGCACACACTTTGCATCTTCTGTCCAATGCTGCACTGTCAGATGACTCATCCTCGTGACTGGGTTTATTTTCTTGCTGATTATCCTCCCCAGACCCATTCTGCTTTGATACTGGCTGAGGCTCCTTCAGCTTATGTACAATGAAGAGATGTCTGGAGAGGGACACGTGAGACGTGTAGCAGAGTCCACATTCCCTGCACTGGTATGAAGAGCCATCAGATTTATGCTGAGGAATGTGTTCATGAAACTGGAGAAGATTTTCTGTGGTAAAGCCACAAACAGCACACTTATGAACTTTAAAAACATTTATCTTTAGCTTCTTCAATGGCTGAGTGATTGCACCTCGTGGAGGCCTAAACTCCAGTACAGGTTCTTCCAATTTGCGCTTTGGACTAGGAACCTAAAAAAAAACAACCCAGAGATGATACAGCCTGTAAGCATAAATACATGGTTCTTTTTGCAACTATCTGCAACCTGCAAACTTCAAAAACTTCCCTTTAGTATATTCTAGGACAACTCTGATAAATATGGTATTTCAGAGAATAAAAGCAAATACATGTTGTTCATGTTGGAAATCTAGGACGTTTTCTTTACTATAAATTGAACATAGAACTTGACAAAATAATCTTGATAGAGCCACAGTATCTAATACACTGTATAAATTTAAATAAATACTTATCAGTGTAACCCCATCCAACACGCCCTAATGTGACTTCTGTTGTGTAGAGAATGTAGAATATCAGTTTAGGAACTTTTCAGCTCTACTTTCTGGAAGTCCATTTTAGTTAATATTATTTCATGCCTGAAATTTGCCTTGACATATTACCTCCTGATTGTTAGCAATTAAGCTAACACATTGCCAAAGGATAAATCAACATGTACACTTTTTAAAAGTAATTAGGCTGATAATTTTTTATATTCTCCTTGTCATGTCCTTCTGACATGAATATTCCTTAAGAATCCTCTGCATCCTATGTAGCTCAGATATGCTCCCTGAGGTTTATGAAGACATAGTGTATAGCTGCCATATTTTCAGCTAGGCTGAGAAAGAGTCAGGCAAAGGCCAGTAGTACTCTAAAAAAAACAGGTATGTTTGTGTCTCTGCTGTCAGCTTTGGATGTGCCATCGCAAGCAAGTGCCTTTTATCATATAGAGCCCAAAACACTTAAAAACTGCTGTTAAATGTCTGCACACAACCCTCTCAAAGTCCTCTCCTCGGGAAGGTGCAGAGAGCAATGAGGTTGTTCCTCAGCCTCCTTCTCTCCAAACTATACCAACCTAGAGTCCTCACCTGCTCATCACAGGACCTGCCATTCAGTCCTGTCACCAGCTTGGCTGTCCTTCTCTGGATACATTCAAGGACACTCATGTCCTTCTGAAATGGTTGGCCCAGGACTGCACACAACACACCAGGAGAGGCCACACCAATGCCAAGTACAGCGGAAGATCCTGCTGTATTCTAATCATCAGACTGAAAGCAGTTTCACTGTAAATTTTATCAAATGAGCTCAAGGCTGAGAATTTGGAAGGTCATAGAATCACAGAAATGTCTGGGTTGGAAAGGACCTCTAGAGGTCATCTAGTCCAACCGCCCTGCTGAGAGCAGGGACCTCTTCAACTAGAGCAGGGTGGTCAGAGCCTCGTCAAGCCCCACCTTGAATGTCGCCAGGGATGGGGCCTCAACTACCTCCCTGGACAACTTATTCCAGTGTTCTACCACCCTCATGGTAAAGAACTTCTTCCTTACATTTAATCTAAATCCACTCTTTTCTAATTTAAAACCACTGTGCCCTCATCCAAGGTCACACTGCTCTTCTACATAATCTGCAGCTCGTTCACTGCTACGAGAGGACCTGGATGCAGAGGATTTGAAAGGTGCTCTTTATGAAATAAAACCACTAAGGGGAAAGTTACAATCTCCATCATTCAGGGATCAAACCAAACAGGAAGTCTTTCAAAAACATATTCTAGTTCAAGCGTGACAGATTCCTTGCAGGAACCGTTGAGACGTTTTTTGTGACTCTATGTCACTGAAGATCAGCCTTTTATGGGATCAAAATACTTTTATCTTATTAGAAATTCTGAATGTATGCCCACAAAAATCTTTCTCAGTGACTGAATACATCTTCTAAGCAATTACCTTTGTGTCTTCTTTTACTTCTCTTTCTTCCATATTGGCTGATTCAGTCATTTCTTTCACATCAGGGTCTTTAATACCATGCATCAGTTGAATGTGTTTTTCTAACATCAACCGCTTGGTAAAAGTACGTCTCGAATCTGGGCAGTGCCTATAGGAATAGAAAGCAGATGTGCTCAGAGTCAAATGTCTTGCTTAACAAAAGTTGCAGTATGCTGGAAAATATAAATAAAAACTCACAAATAAATCCAGACCAGAGTGAAATCTACTGAAGATAGAGACAATGTTTTTCCAACAGGTAACTATTGTAAGAAAATGAGCGTAATTACCAAATAAAACTAGAAACGTTTGAGCAATTTATATTCAGAGCAAATGAGAACTTCTCTGAAGATAATATCCACTTCTAAACTTCTCATGTGCTTACTTTCTAAAATACATTTCAGAATGTAATTTCTCCTGAACTCCAGTGTTGTAATGTATTGTACAGGTGGCCAGAGCCAAACAAGGACTGCAGGGGAGAAGTTAAACTGTAATACTCTCATTCTGAGTCTCTCTCCTAAGGTTTTAGCTTTTTTAAATGCTGTTCCATTTAACTTAAGAAACAAAAAAGACCAAAAAAGAAAGGGGAAAAAAAAAAAAAAGACAATACTTTAGGCATTCTCAAATGGAAAAAGAGAAGCACAGTAAGCTTTCTGCTCGAAGAGTATGAAAAAACAGGCATATGCTGCTTGTCATAGACCAAAAGAAACAGTGTCTGGGCGGGCCAGTGCATGTAGGTTGAAGCACAAATTAAGGGTACATTAGAAACAATGCAATGTGTGGGTTGTGTCAGGCAACCATGGCACAGGGAGACAGGAAGTTGTAAAGTGCTTTGCTGGAATGCTGTGCCATGCACAGTAGTCTCACATTTCCACACCACTGGGCCTTGTGCCTTCTCTGACGAAGCAGAGATGATACCACTGGTAAGATCTTGGCCTGAGAAAGCAGCTGCTGCTGGCAGCTTCGTTTTGAGAACCTCAAACTCAGTTCCACAGCCTGCAAACACGCAAAACTATGAGCAAAGAGATACAAGAGAAAGTTTGTGTTCTAGATCTTATCTGATTGACGTTACCTGATTGATCCATGAAAAATGTTTTTTCTATTCAATTGTGTATCATCCCTCCAGCCACTTAAACACCACGGAGGATTTTTAGACAATACACACTCTTGTGTATGAGAAATATACTAGAGATACTGGCTTTTGTGGATTAGAAGAGTGGTTTGTGTACTTCAGAGACTACTGAAAACCAAGTTCATCACTGCAGAACCATCAGCCATGCAAACCCGCAGCTCAGCGAGGGTTGGGATTTGCTGGACAAAGGCCCCGAGAGCCAGCACGTTCTTTTCATACGTGCATTCTCAGCAGCCTGCCCTATTTTCCATGCAGGATAGACTGAAGGGTTTGGCCTGTCTAGGAATCTAAATAACTGTTTCATTTATGGGACACTGGCTTTTATGTAACCAAGAAAAGAAATTCAACTATCAACATGTTTTGTTGCTTTATACTCTGTTTCTAAATAAATAAAAGTAGAACTCACGAGCATGTATAAACCTTCCTAATGCCTTTGTGCTTGATACGATTGTGACGACATAAACTATGAGAGGAGCTGAAAGATTTGTCACATTGTCGACACGGATGTTTCTTCATTTGCTTTAAAAAAAAAAAAAGAAAAACACTTTTAAAAAAAAGTTCAATAAAAGCAGTGCATGTGTTGAACCTGTTGATAATAGGAAAGAACTATCACTTACCAGAGTTTGGTGCTGCAAGTAGTACACAGCACTGCTACAGCCACACTGCAGAAGTCAGAGGACCTGGACCTCTTTTAGAGCAGCATGGTCAGCACGAGTTACACACACACCTATCATCAGTTGTAAACTGGTGTCACAGACTGTGGATGAATTTAATTTCTTCCGCCAAAGATGGAATGCGCGTCAGCATCAGGTAGAGCTTGCTACAGCCTGTCTCAAACACAGCTAAGGAGGGCCCACCCAAGAAGCAGTTTCACTACTGCCTACCTGCCAGTCTTCTTCATTTCATTTAACTGGAAAAGCTATGGGATGCAGCAAGGCCATCAAGCTGTCTCTCTGCTGACTGGGGAATAGAGCATTCCCATATTTCATGTTCAACCCATTTTAAGTAAACTATCTCAAATCCAGCAGCTTTAAATACAAAATTCAACTTGCTCAACTCATCTGACTTGTTGGCTTAACCTACAAGTGTAAGATTAGAGCAATGGCTCAAGATCAGAGTGAGTCTGCCTTTAAAATTCAATGCTGCTTGGCACTCATTGGACAAATAAAATAAAACTCCATTCCCCGAGTCTAACAGTTTGTGAATTTGAGAGAGAGAGGGAGGGAGGGAGTCGAGAAGACACAAGGAAGAAAATCAGAACCTGGATCAAATTAGGTGACTTGGATGAAATACTGGAACCGCTTTTCACTCATTCCATCTTGAAAAAATTTTGTTACTGGATGAACAAGCCTACAATTAAGTAAGAGCATGTGGATTTTCTCAGTAGAACTATGTAGAAAATGATGAAAACTAAGCAGCCAAAGAAGGAAAGATAAAATAGATATAGGACCAGAGAAGAGTAACAATAGAACTTTGAAGGGATTATTTGCAAAATCAAAACTGATTCGGGAAAAAAATGACTTCATATTTCCGGTTTAATTCACTTTTTTGTAATTGAATATTATTTATTTACCTTTCCGTGTTCCTTCCTCATGTGAGAGATATAAACGTCTCTCTGAGTGAAGAGTCTATCACACTCCCAACATGTCCAGCCAGGATTAGCAACTTTTTTAGGCTCTGCTTTCTTTATGGGAGGAGGAGATTTCTTCTCCAATTTTTCTGTTCCGTTGACAGATTTTGTGTCCTCTTTGTTGTGACTGGCTGAGTTCTGAGTTGTGGGTTTAGTACTGAGAGGCAGATTTATCCCCAGGTTTGGTGGCCCCTCAACACTTTTCAAAGTTCCATGCATAGACTACAGTAAAAGAGGGGAAAAAAAAAAAAAAAAAAAAAGAGTACAGAAATAACGTAGACATAAACAGTCGTACTGACAAAATGCAAAGACTCTCTGACTCAACAGTCTTCATTTACTTCTTTGCTATGCTATTGTCAGACAACATTCTTAACTTAAAGAAACGTGTTTATGTAGAGGCAAGGCCTAGAATAAAGGGAAACAAGCCAACGGCACTAACCAATGTCATCTGTAGCTAAAGAGAAGTCGTCCTCAGTGGCTTAGAGATTTTGACCAAAAAAAAGGGAGAGACATTGGAGGTTAAATTTAAATTGCTGTTTAATACGGAGGAAGAAAGGACTCAAGTATCACCTTAACTTCTTGCTTTACTTACCTAACATACTCGTTGAGAATCCTCATTTCAAACTACCTGACTAGAGATTTCCAGGAAGGAAAGGTTTTTACTGGCAAATTTTGACCTGGCACATTGGTAAATGAGACAAAAAAGGAAGCTCTAGAAAGACTGGTCAACTTTATTGTTTAGGATATATTAATATTTTATGTTGAGGCTGAGTGAATCCCTGTATTACTCCACGCTCAGGTTATGAGCACCCTAACTTTGTGCTACATTGCTAACAGTCCTTAGCAGTAATGGTGTGCAGGGCTCACTAGGCCCCCCAGAGCCCAGGTAGGTCAGCTAAGAGGTGTCTGTAACAAGCTCTTCTCAAGCACCCTGCAGCTTTTAGGTAGCGATCCTTTACTTCTAGGCTTCAAGCAAACCATCAGTAAGAAGGGAAGAACTCTTCCACCTCCTTCTCCCCCAATTTCTGGAGCAAGTGTCATATGCTGGTGTAATACCTGAGCCTACCAAAAGCTGGCTAGTTTGGCATGACCTGAACTCCAGCTGTGCATCAGAGTTCGACGTATGCACATGGACACAACAGGAATGGGCCAGCAGTGTTCTGGGCCAACAAGGGTGACTGAAGCTTAGACCAAACATACTGGTTGGTGGGCATGGATCCACTACCAAGGTCTCTTTCACATTAAAAGACTTGCCCTTTAAGATGACAGTGTTCTGATCATCTCATCTACTGCCCTTTATTATAAGTCTCCTGGGTGATGTGTCTAACCATCCCAAACATAACTGTTCTTCCTGCACGTAATCTCAGAAACAAATCATTCAATACATCCTTGATTCTGAGAATACAAATCTGATACTCCACTAAAATACTTCAGTATGAAGTCCTTCTGTAAATCCTGTTTCTTGGGACTACCTGCTGGATCCACAGCAAATATCAACCTGAGCTGTAGAGCACATTCTTCTATTTAACAACTTTTAAAAGAAAATCCAGTAATTAAAAAAACTAAAATGTTGTTAAAAAGCAAAGTGCACAAGATCAACTGACTGGCTCCGAGCACAAACTGAAGTTGTTTAGTAAATGAGGAGGCTGCCACTGCATCAGGACAAAAAAGAAGCTTGGGGTAGGCAGAAAGGAGGTTCCTATACTCTCAGGCAACCACCTAGAGATTCCATCCCAGCTTAGCCTCTCAGTGTGTAAAATGTTAGTGCTCAACTTTCTAAATGTCTTTTAAAAACAGTACTTGAAATTAATTTTTTTTCCAGTATATTAAAAAAATCAAAAAGCATTAAAGCATAATATGGGGTCCCAGTGATCACAGCATCTATCACCAGCCAAACTGGGAGTGTGAGCCCTCTGGTCCACACCTTCACTACCTGTCCTCCCTGGCTGTTAGACATTTTCTTGTAGTGAGCATTAAAGGAAAATGAGTCAACAAGAAACATTCAGATCTGCAGAAATTATTCTAGGCTATTTTTTGTAGCTTTAAATAACTTGCTCCTGAGCTTCTATTTTCATCTAGGTGTTCTCTGCCTTGATGGTTTATGTCTAGCCATACCAATTACTTTTCATGCAGCTGAGCTGAGCTCTGCCCTCGTCCAGTACTTGTCCTCTCCCCGAGTCCTTTTCTGTTTTTATCTAAACCCTGTTACTGTTTTTTTCATTCCCCTTTAACTGAAGTCCAGTTTATGCTTTGCTGCTGCCGTCCCTACTACTACACACGTGTCCTAAAGGTAACAGCACCAGCAACTCTGAATAAAAGCAGTAATACTCTTCTAATTCTCTAATTTTATTTTCAAAAATGTCAAGAGTAATTTATAGGGAAACATGCTAAAAACACACTGGTTGGAAGTACAAATACTGTCATGGAACACTAAAGTCAACAGTTAAGAGAGTGCCCAAATTGCACGTAACTAACTTTACAGTCAGAGATGCTGAACAACTCTAGTTTGTGTAACAATAGCTTTTGGCCCTAACTACAGTCAGATCATGCTCCTAAAACAGTTGTTCTCAGGTCTTAAAGAAGTAGTTACATACAGATAAAACAATATTTTCACAGTAATACCTTAAGAAAAACTGATTACATACATAAGACATACACTGCAATATATAGGGAATTTGCCTGCTTAGTTTAAAAAAAAAGGCAATACAAGTAGCTCAAAGGAGATAGAAAGGAAGATTTTTCATTGCTGCATGAGAGGACCATTTAAAATATGTTACATAAATGTAAGACGGTTCTTACAGCAGATATGAACTAGTTCAGAAACGAAAATATCCAGTCCTTGTCCTGCTGAATGCTTTGTGTTAGCCCTTCTCTATCCCCTCCTCGAGTTTAAGATTGGCTTTAAGACCAACTGCTTTTTTCAAGACTTGTGAGCCCATTTTCAGCACAGCTTCAGAGATTTCTGAGGTTACAAGTGCCATAGCTGAGACTAAAATGCAAAACTATGGCTTTGGCAGAAAAGAAGGATGTCTGGTTTTCCACTGTACTGTATACAAATTTTACTAAGTTTTACACGTTACTGCAAGAGAATCCCACTGACTTAACTGCTACCATTCTGGACTGCAATACTTTGCAATGGTGTAAATAACTTAAACTGTTACCAGGCACCAGAGGTTAGTAACACGTGAGAATTCAGCACTGCTAACAGATTTGATGGATCTAAAACCCAAGGCAACCCCGTACATTTAAAATACACGGCTAACAAATGATAGCCAGGGGACTGCTAATTCTTAAAAACATGACTTGCAAGGATGACAGTATATCTTCTTCACTTTAAGGGTATTTATGAGAGAATTCGCTTCATGTTTTCTTCAAAGCATGCATGTATTCATGTTCGTATGTAAACACATACAAATAACTTCTACCTCTGTTCAAGAAACACAATGGATCCTACCCGTGAATTCCGAACATCAAAGCTTTGTTTTTATAATATACTCGTCCCTCTCAGCTCTTTACAACTGGAGTAGTACTTAGAACACTGTAAATAAGGCTCAGCACGTATAGGGATTGGACTAATTTACTTCACTATACTCATTATTATTTTGATTAAATGACCTATTAAATGCAAAGCACTGAGATATTCCTAGTATGCCAAAATCAACATTCACATAGGACAACTGAGTTAGCGATGACATCACAGATATGCTGAAGACCATACGAAATGTAACATTTTAACATTTGAGAACATTCACAGATTACTCTCTTGGAATTAATAACATCTCTCTCTTTCAGCAGGCTTCTTGTTATTCTATGCCTTTTTACAATATTTTCTCACAGCATATATTGCATGACAAATGGTATCTATGAACGAAACAAGAGAAGATGCCTACACACCTTGATATGATCCATCATTAGCTGTTTCTGGGCATATAGAAGAGAACAGTCTGGACACTTGAAAACAGACACCTTCTGGTTTTCAATGTGCTGATCAAAGTGGCGATAGAGCAAAGGTTGTAGAGTAAACACAGTGTCACACATAGAGCATTTATATATTATTCTAAAAACAGAAGTACAATAAACAATGTCAGTCATGTTGATGATCTACTTGCAAGTTAACTTTTTTTTCTCAGCAGAGATAAGATCTGACATGTTTAAGCAATCATTTCACACTGCCTAAAAAAATTCAACTAATTCAAAACATGCTCCGGTTCCAAAATGGGGGGGGGGGGGAGGAATTAAATCATTAAAAAGTGCAAACGAGAAGCCAGAAAGCAACAGCGTATACCAGTTACATATGTAACAGCAATGTTTGATTAGGATACTCCAAAAGTTTCAGTTTCTGAACTCAAAATGTTAGAAGGACAATATACCTGTTAAGAGGACAATACACCTGTTAAGAGGACCTGTTTCAGGTTGCAAGGTTTAAGAGTTATTGATTTGATCAGAACTGGTAATATGCTTCAAGATAAATTTATTTTTGGCAATGTATATGGCTTTGAAGCTTCTGAATGCTAAGTCTAGGCTCTGTTAATACTCTGAAGCTGAAACCTCCCTCACAGGACAGTAAAGTTTCAAGCAAAGCATCAAGTAAATAATTATCTAGAATGCATTTTAAATGACACTTTACTTGGTTTTGCTTATCTGTATGTTTGATTCTAATCAGAATAACTTCCCTGGCAACTAAAGGTGAATAATGAGATTGGCCATTCAAACTTCAACCCTTTAATGTATCTGTTTATAAATAGTAAATAATTCTGTTCTTTCCAAAACATCACATTTTGTTTAACTTGGAAATTGAATGAAAGGAAATGACACGTGAAGGAAAAGTAACACAGCAATTTGCCATAGATCATCAGACAAGAGAGAAATCCAATCCATTAGCCATCAGTAGTGGTAGTACTTCAGAAAAAAGTTCAGCTAAAATACACAAAAGCCAACAGCAGGTGCAGAATGCAGCGACAGGAGCTTCCTCTGAGAAAGCAGCCATCCTAATGTCATCATCTGCAGGTTGACGTCTGTCCTAAAGAGTGACTTTCCATTAAAAAAAAAAAAACAAACAAAAAACAAACCAACATGCCCTCCTTGGTAGAACACTGAACTTTCTCTTTATCCACATCAATGTTCCAAGACCTTTCTATATCCCTTTAAGCAATTATCATCAGTAGTACATTGTTCAAGAGCTCTAAAGATCACCCTGCACTGGGTTTTGAGATGAGAAGAACAGGGACATTGCTTCAATGTCCAAGGTATTCCCTGAGTCCAGGTAGTTGAAATAATGAGAAACAGTACATTTAATCACATTAACAATGAAAAGTATTATTTTTGTGGTATACCAAGTGGTCCCAGTTTCTCACGTATGCTAGGATAAATTTATTTACGCAGCATCCTCTGACGACCTACAACCTATTGTACCACTTTCAGTGGTGAACCCATGGTATGGGAGGACATCCTCTGCAAAGGCACATCAGAAGACACTTGCCAGCTTCACCCAGTGTGCATAGAGTACTTCGGGTGGGGAGATCCCTCCCCATCCCCTGACCCCCCGCCCTGCATCACTCTCCATAAAAGCTTCTTAAACATTATTCAAAACAAGTGCTTTAGTTTGTCACATTATTACTGATCTACAACCCTTCAGAATCCTAACTCTTGGATAATTTCCCTACAAAAGGTGCTAAAGAGCTTGCCAGAAGTAGGAAATGCTTCTTGATAAAACATTGTTAAGAAAGAATTCTGAGGTTCCTAAAATGCCTGATGTACCTCCCATCAATACAAACCCATCTACCTTACTAACAGTTTTAACTAAGACTGTGTAAGACAGCCTGACCCCAGCAGGTCAGCTGAACTGAGCAGACAGACACAGAGAGATGAACCCTCTCCAGTCACAGCGCTATTGCTGGTACACGCCATGGGAGACACTGTTCAACCTCTAAAGGATAAAAGAGCCAAAGGATCATTTCCCTTGGCCACAGGGGACAGAGCTATTGAGCATCTAAGCATGCTCCACCATCTTGGTCCCATCTCAGCAGAGCAGATAAAATTTAAAGCAGTAATGTAGCTGTTAGCTCTCTTCATCCCCCCCAGAAAAAAAGCCACAGTCTCCTCAGAAAAGTACTTGCTGCAGTTCTGTAGTCAATTTGCTTGTAATGTCACAAGCTAGAGAGCTGGTACTAACCACGCACATTCCCTTGTCCTAGGGCACCAAGTATTTTCCTTCTGTCCTGCCTCCTGCAATGCTGTCCTGCATCTCCACCAGCAACTCTGTCCCTAAGTCAGGAAGCGTGAAGTCTGATCGCTAATGAAGTGGGGCAAACAAGCCAAGGCACAAGGCTGCATCACAGCCTTGTCCCCAGCAGGGTGATTTTCACCCTTCTGGTCCACTGCTCGATTCTATGGCTAGGTGCTCAAGAGACGCAAGTAAAGTTACAGTGTTCCAGGTTAGGAAGATGTAAATAAAGACTGGCAGAATTAAAAAGAATTATCTGATTACTTCATGAGGTATATTTCCATTAGAATCATAACTTGCAAGTAAAACTAGACATGACAAATGGGAAAACCTGCTTTGTCATCTGTGGTGGAACTAGACAGTGATCTCAGCTGGAATGACTTCAGGCCTGTAGTATATACATTTCTCATCACAGGGTTACATAATTTAATAAATTATGATCTACTCTAGGCTTCAGATTCTTAATGTATCCACAGTAAGAAACAGAAGCCTATGGAATTGCTGAGACTGGAAGGAAGCTCTTGAGGTCATCTAGTCCAACCCCTGCTCGAGCACGGTCAGCCAGAGCAGGCTGCCCAGGACCATGTCCAGTCAGGTCTTGAATGTCTCTACAGACTGAGGCTCCACAGCCTCTGGGCAGCCTGTTCCAGTGTCTGACCACCCTTACACTAAAATAGTGACTTCTCATGTTCAGGTGGAAATTCATGTGTTTCAGTTTGTGCCCATTGCCTCTTGTCCTATCTCTTGGCACCACAGAGAACAGCTCGGCTCCTTCTCCTCTGTGCCTTCCCATATGGTATTTATACATACCAATAAGGTCCTCCTGAGCCTCTCCCCTGCAGGCTGAACAGTCCCAGCTCCATCAGCCTCTCTTCACATGCAAGATGCTCCAGTCCCTTATTCATCTTAGTGTCCCTTTACTGGACTTGCTCCAGTACAGTACAGGTTCACAATCTGGCTTGATAAACAAGAATTTCTCCAATATCCAAAAACAGATCGACCATGAAAAGTATCTTAGTGCCACTCCTAGGAAGTTACACTGCTTACTGAGAAAAGGAAATCACACATAAGTCTGTGGTTCTTATGGGAAACCAAAAGCCTCTTAGGTATGCTACAGGAGAGAGCTTCATGAAGTTGAAAGACAAAGAAAGGCATCCATTCCCCTATAGTAAAATAATCTCATTTCAGCCCACTGAGAATCACCGCACATAAACATTTTTCATACCCCAAATAGTTTATCTGTTCTAAAACAACAATTTGTAATGCAATTTTAAATCACATCGTTCTAGTAAATCCCAGAGGCACAGAGCCACTTACCCAGTGAGCCCCACTCTTGTATACAGAAAAGTGCTCCTCAGCTCTACCCGGTGCTGGTCAGGCCTCACCTGGAACCCCATGTCCAGTTCTGGTTGGCACAACTCAAGAAAGACATGGACAGAGCGGAGAGAGTCTAAGGGAGGGCCCACGAGGATGCTCAACGGTCTGCAGGACCTGCCTTGTGAGGCAAGACTGAAGGAGGCAGTCTCTTCTCCCTGGAGAAGGCTCAGAGTGACCTCATCACAGACCTCCAGTACTTAAAGGGCAGCTATGAAGAGAACAGAGGGTCTCTCTTCACAAGGAGATGCATGAAGAAAACAAGGGGCAAAAGGCACAAGTTGCACCAGGAGAAGTTTCATCTTGATACAAGAAAGAATTCTTTTTACAGCGAGAGCAATCAATTACTGGAGCAATCTCCCCAGGGACATGGTGGAGTCCCCATCACTGGAGATTTTCAACACGTGGCTGGACATAGTGCTAGATGATCTGATCTGTTCTGATCTCATCTCCCCTTCCCACAAAAGGCTGAACCCGATGATCTTTCAGGGTGCCTTCCAATCTGGCCTCTTTACAAAACATTGCAGCAGATAAACCAGAATCTGAGCTACGTCATAAACATTTGATGCCAACATGACCAAGATAAATGAGAAATATCCTCAGAAACCAACTAATTTAAACAACAAAAGAATTGCCTTTTTAAATTGCTGCTGAGTAGCAGAAATAAATGTTAATTCCAAGGAAAGCCAGAGGTCCCGGTAGCTTGAAATAGACCTTATTAAATGGTGAACCAGCAGTCAATGTGAGCATCCGCAGTGCTGGTGGCAACACTGTACTACCTACGGATGCTTGTGAAATGGTGGCAAAAAAAAGCATCTTGATTAAAACTGGCAAATTAAAAGAAAACAATTCTTAAGAGGAGCACTAAACTATGGATTCTATGATTTAATCAAAAGCTTCATAAAATTGTATTTTAGTCTTTCTATATCAAAGCACATTAATAAAATAATACAATTATAAGCACATCTAGAGGGAAAGAAAACTAATGCAAGATACTTAATTCACAAAGTTGACCAGACACAATTCAGCAGATCCAAGCACAATTCAAGAAATCTTCTGAATCTTCACACTTTTTGTATGTGAAGTATCTTAGACAACTGGGGACCTTAATCTTTTGGTTTTCTCTAATGAAAATTATGGGAATCTGAAAGAAGTTTTAGATTAAATGCTAGTATTTCAAAGCCCCTCAGTGAAGACACCATCCTGAATTATGACTAGGTATCACTTGCCACTGGGTGGAAATGTCTTCATTTGGTACCAGAGACAGTAAATTTGTTGCCATTTTGCTTTAACGTAAGTTTAAACATTATCAAGGATAAATCTCCCGTGATAAGTCGAATTCTTCTGAAATCTGGTTATTATATTACATGGTACCTTGTTTCTCTCATCTGCTTCTATTTCCTTGAGTCTGCAAGTTGCTTAAATGTCCCAGTGTGCCCTGTGAACTCCAGAGAAGCAACCCTGAGTTAAACAGTTACTCTTAATACCGCACTTGTGCCAACAGAGAAAGAAGATGGAAGAAACAGGTCTGCCTTCAAGACCGATGAGACTGGAAACCTGATTTTCACAGGCATCGGCACCTGCAGCTCCCACTAGGTTCAGCGGAGGCCTTGAACATCCAGCGTCTTTACACCAAAGACCCTGATGCCAAGTTCTGAATCGTGCGCTGTGTTACCCTCTTCAGTAAGCCACCATGCTTATGCACAACTTTCCTAGCTACAGAATGAAACCGGGTCATCTTTAATCCAAAAGAGAGATAATACAAATCAGAAAAAAGCTTACATCAACAGCTCTATAAATGTGTCCATTTTGATTTGGAGAGGCAAGGCCAGAAAAGGTTTTAGGCCAGCACCTCTCACTTAGTAACATGCTGGGATTACTCTCTGTGATTGCTGTACGGAAGCAAAGACCTACCTCGCCACTCTCAAAACCTATGGTTTTCAGCCAGAAAAAATCTAGGAGATAGAAAGAGGAGAACGGAACCTGAAGGAAAGCCAACGCCTGACAAGCAAGTGGTTGCCTGACCAAAAGAACAGGGTACCACAGGCGGATGCAGCCCACGAGGATCACCTGAGATCAGCCCAGAGACAACAACTGCTACCTCTAAAAGCATCTCTCACAACTACACACCCTGACCCCTGTAAACTGATGGCACAGTCACCAATATTCTGACTGCACCCAGACAACGACTATCTGTGAGCATGAAGTAGGAGAGGGAAAAAAAAAAACAACTCCGCAAATGAGTCCATGTCCCCCCCCACCCCTTTCCCCACCTGTTTTGGTTTTGTTGTTTTTGTTTTTTTCCTGTTTGAAAAAACAGCTATTATGATGCTGTTATCACTACAATCACTGCATAAGCCCTGGTGAGCCTTAGCAGGTCTTTTTTGGAATCATGTTATCTTAATTCCCAGTAAAAATGCAGATGAGCTAATCAGATTGAAAATAAGAACAAGCAACACACTAGCTGGCTGTCTGACTCATTTTGTAATTACTGTACTGCTCTCCTGTAGCACGCAGCATTTAAAGAACTGCTGGTGCCGCGTTCACGGAAACGTAACCTTTGCCGAATAAACTGCCAGCTAGAAACTCAGGAAAACGTTATATGAACTCTGCTCATTACCGACAGGATGACAAACTGCTGGCTGTACAGTACGTGACTTTTAAGATTACAAGCACAGGACAGAATGCAATTTCACAAGTTGTTAAAAGGCAGGCAAGTGCAATAGAAGATTAATTTTGCTTACTTTGGTTCGCCTATCTTGATACCCGGGTGTTGTGTATAGGCATGGGAGTGTGTGCTGGGAGCAGATTTGAATGCCATGGGACAGATAGGACACTTGTAAAAGACTTCACAGTGACAACCTTGAATATGAGACTTGAGCGCCGCCACGTCAGAGTATACAACATTGCAATGCACGCAGCTGCAAAGAGAGTGGAAAAGAGTCAGTTCAGCCTCGCCCAAAGCAGTACTGAACGAAACGGAATCAACGCTGATTTTCAAGCAAGTGGAGGAGATAAACACACATATACCACCGGATAAAGTGATGTTATTCTGTCAGTTTAAACAACCCAGTAAGAATCAACATAAACACAGATCTGCATATTAGAAAGTAAGAAAAAGAATTTCCCAAATTTAATTTGAAAATCGAAGAGACACGACATCAGAATGTGTTTTCATGGCATTACAACAAAACAGATAAAAAGGTCTACAGGGAAACAGTCTACTGATTGGAAAAAGAACGCGTAAATCCTCTGTCAATTTGTAAAGAGATTTTGCAAAACCCGTTTTTATCACATGCAGCCGATTGCGTAAGGTACACCACAGCAATTTAGAAGCTACCACCGAAATGGAAAACCAGTAAGGAAAACATTTTCACTAATTCCCTTGTTTAGATTTAATGAAGACATAATGGTAGTGATTTTCTGTATATGTAATCAAATCAGCAATTGGATTTAAAAACAACACTGAGTAATTTAAGCTCAGGACAACGAAACTCAATCTCTGCAATTAGATCAATCTATCAGATTGGAATTCTGAAAATAATTTTCAAAAACATACTTCTGCTGTGTTGAAAATTTGTGACCTTTCTGCATCTATTCTAAAATGGAACAATTAAAAAATGGAATTAATATCAGTACAGAAGAATTTCTATACACAATGGTCCCTTTTAGTGGCATACATCTCTGGTACCAAATGCTACCGAAGAAGTTCAAGAACATACTTCAATAAGCAATTACAAAATCATCTGTCAAGTGAATGAATTTCTTATTGACCAGTATTTTGCAATGGAAACATAGAAGGCCTCTACCCTTCCAAAACTTAATTCTGGCAGCTATCATGGTAGGGTGATTGTTGCCATGTAAACATCAAACTGGGTTTTGATACTGTTTTAATGCCCTGATGGCAGCAATAAAGAAGGAAATACATTACATTCAAGAACCCCATTTTCCTTTTAAAATGTTATCCCATTTCAGCTTTATGAAATGTCATCCTTTATTTTCTGTAGCACTTCATTTACATTCTTAACACTGTTAATCAAGTTTATATCTATCTAGTCTCTGCTTACCAATGCATTTTCTGGAGTAAATGGTCCTTGTCTTTCTTGGGTCTGTTAACATCTTCTCTGCTTACAGAGAGGCGAACATTTCATACAGGTGCAAAGCACGATCCTCTCGTTAGCAGCTCTACTGCTAAGGTGTCACCTCAAGAGAGCTGGGTCATACTTCTCACCTCCCCATCGCACCCTGTCTAGACTTCCATTGTCTAGTGATGTGATGTAACAAATGATCCGCAGCTATCTACCACTGTACATTAAAGCAGTCCTTAAGGACCGAGCCTTCCTTTCTTGGACCGTTTTAATAGCTTTCTTGGTTTTAACTTGGAAGGAGGCAAATAACCTTAGGGTTGACATTTTCAGTTTATTTAGTTCAGACAGCTAGCCTAAAAATCACTGAAATCAAATGTAACTCCTTCACAGAGGTACTTTGGCAAGGCAAGACAGGGCACGATGCTCCTCAGGCAAATACTTCATGGTGCTCAGTAGATGCTGAGGACTCTTAAGATGGAGGACACTAACTTTCCCAGATAGTGCTCTTCTTTGCCTAGGTATGCTTGGTTTCATCTCATCATATACAGGAATTCTGACTTCGTGTGACATGAGACATTTATGATACATCTTGTGAAGTTTAGTAACTTTAGTCTAGATTCACAGTGAAGGACTTAGGAGTCTTCTGGTATTACTGGTATGGGCCAGGAGTGCCTGAAGATGATTCTGTGTACAAACCCAAGAGACACGGAGTAGAGGGAAGAGGAGTGGAGGTAGCAAATGTAAGAAATATAGGCCAAGACAGACTACTGCTTGGGAGCAAAGAGTAAAAGAAACACAAAAGAGCTTAGAGTTGTGTCAGGCCATGGATTCAACCTGGAAACACACTGGCTGCAGTGAAAACGCTTCCTGCCCTTAATGGGAGATTTCAGAGACACCCTAGTCAAGGGACTTGTGGCAACTTAAGGGGGGAGAAGCTACCTACTGGTTAAGATTGTAAATCACCCTTCTCCTGCAATTCAGTGTGAATAAAATTCCAGGAGAAAGCACTTGCATTCAATGCCTCTGATCCCCATTTTCTCAGACAGTTGCCATTACAGGGAAACAGAAGAATAAAAGGGACACGGAAGATTAACAAAGAACCAAAAAAAACCAAACAAACCCACCACAAAAAACCCACAACCCAAAAACCCAGGCTGTTTGAATGAGAAATGTAATTTTCAAGCAATGTAAAGCTGAAGAATCTCGACTCCTCACAGAAAAGAGAGCAACCAGACAGGGGCAGTACACCTGTCACGATCTCGACAGTAAATTCTGGCAGTAAATATTGAAAATTACTGTTCTACCAGAGAAAACAATCTAAAATTCAGTGTTTTGCAAAAACTGAAAGATTTTTTTAGACCCTGAAATTAAGAAAAATACATCTGACTTCTCTAGGCCTTCGAAATTGTAAGGTCCTGAACCTGACATTTTATGGCTGAATGAGATTAGCTAATATTCCAATTTAAAACCATGCCGACAGCGGATGCCAAACCAGTGCAGAGTCCTAATGTGGTATTTATTCCAAAATTTGTAGTCCTAATAGCACTGTTGTCATGACAACCGTAAACCCATGAAGCTGTATTCTACAAACAATGCTTATGAAAATGGAAAATTACTCTTAAAAAGCATAAATTAGACATAAATTGACAACAAAAGTAATCATTATACTGACCGAAAACCAACTCTTCGGGTATAATGCAGGCAGTTCTTAGTGACATGAGTCTGGAAGTGGACAGATCTGCAGATTGCTCCACATTCAGGACACGTGTATGGAGATTTATGCTGATGAATTCTCTGGTGTGATGCAAAACTGCACTGGTTAGGAAGCAGCATCTGGCAGATATTGCATGTCTTCTAAACGATAAACCAAAATAGATGAAACAAAAGGTTTGGTTCAGCTACACAGAACGTCTTGTGTCAAACACTGTAATACATCAAACAAAAGGTTAAATGCCATGACTGTGATGTGAACCAAAATAAGTCAGCAAGTACTAAATGCTGGCCCTACTGCCAGACCTTGTAGGACAGGACTGGCAGGTAATGGCACCCAGGCAGAGTGGCATTCTGAGCTGTCCCGACACAGCAAAGCTCTTTTGTACACCACTGACCATGGGAGATGCACATTGGTTTACGCACATTTTACTTAGGTGCCTCACAGGGTTACCTTAATAGTGCAAGGGGCCCAAGTACAACTTGGGAATCAAACCTTATGGTTTTAATTCAGTGCACCACATAAAGTTAAAAACCCCAAACACACTACCCTCGCTTTCCTTGATCTCTGCTCCCGATGAATTCTTATGGTAATGTCCATAATACCAACACTGGGCAATATCATTGGGCAGAAAGTGCATGGATAATTTCAAAATAGGTTTCTCAGGCTAGAATACATCTGCATTCTCTCCACATACTGTGCATCTGAGTAAAAACTAGAGACATGTAAATTATTTACAAAGTTTTCCTTAGCAATCTTCCCACATGCAGGTGTAACATACTAAACTGCTTCTTTTCTTGTATTTTGTTACACAAAAATAATTTAAAAAAATCTTGAACTGCACGTTAACTATAAGCCAAATCAGAAACATTGGAATTCTTTGGGTGCTTTGTGCCATTCTGGGGATGAAATGCAAATGAAACAACCCAGCTGTAAACAGGCTTCACATCTGCCCACAGTTGCTTTCCATCACTGGACGGCACAAAGAGCCAAACCTGTACAAGCATTCCAGAAAACGTTTATGGTGATACGTCTCTAAAATCTCCAAGCAGAGAGCTGACATCCCATGTGGAGCTATGCTGCTGTTTAACTTTGATCATGGAAGCTGCTTCACTGACTTCAAAGGAAATGCTCATGGTCTCAAAGTCAAGCTCAAATACAGGTCTTTGCAGAACAAGACTTTGACTTCATTTCCTAAGACTTTGCAAGGCTTGTCAAATTTATTATCATCATCATTATTTCTTATGACTCTGGACTTAGGAATCTCACCAGCAACTTAGGAAGATTTAAAAACAAACCCGAGATTCCTTCATGACATGGGTATTTCACACAAGATTTGTGTATTTGGTCACTGGTAAGAGTCTGGCAGATGTGGTGCCACGAATGTTTTGCAAGAATACAGAAGAAAGCAAGATTGCCAGAGCTGTGTTATACATGACTTACTAGCCTATGTATGAAGGAATCCTGAAATAAACCAATAAGGAAGAATCCTTTTCCTCAGGGTAAAATGGTTTCTTACTAAATACCAGGCGCCTCACAAAAGTCACCCCTTCCTCCAATTTAGGCGACTCTCCTAAATCTCTTTTTAAAAAACAGCAAGATCCAGAACGTATCATAGCAGAATCAAAGCTCCCATCATCAAAGAAATAGTACAATGTTACAATCAGCTGTCATAGAAGTCTGCCTTACTAGTATTAGCAACTATGCTAGTAAAAAAACCCCAACCCTGTTCCCATTTATTCAGCAGGAGACAGGCACTAACTCCAAAGACGGAAGGAAAAAGCCTTTATAGTCACTGCAAAAAAAGGATTTTTTTTTTCCCCTAGTAGAACACTGTTTAAAATTGAGGTCTAAAGTAACTTAATTGCCTTAGCATTTTTCCCAAATTACTGATATTCTAAGAACAAGTATATTCTTGCATTACAATCTGTACATCTCCCTTTTTCTGCTTTTTCCAAAATAGCTTAATCTAAATGCCCCCCCCCCCCCTTTTTTTTTTTTTTGAGGGCACATGCATATACTTCGATTCTGTTTTAAAAACCAGTCATTTTAAGTAGGAGTGTTAATAGGAAACGTGTTGTGGTCACATGCACAGAATCATCAAGAAGTGTATTTTCACATGGTTCCCTTTTAATGTTTACTTTGTGAACAAGGTGTCCTGTTAACGTTTGAACACAGTCTCCATCCAGACATGGTTCACAAGTATCCTGATGACAGCAAGATGGCAAAGTGCAAAACATTAAAATACAAGTTAAGCAAAGAAAGTCTACCATCACTCCTCTTTAGGTTCAGTATTAGCGCTACTGCCAGCCTGAAGGATTAGCAGACAGCATGGACAGATTTACCACCCCTGTGGAGGGCTTTGCCTGAGGTCAGCTCTCTGTGAGGAAGCTGAACTATCACCCTGGTTAGAGCCTTTGTGACACAGAAGTCTGAAAGCACGTTCAGACACATATACACACGTATTCACTCTCAAATGCCAAATACTCCCTCAGTTGACCGAACAGCAATGGCTGGAACCACCAACTCATGCCCTGCAAACCGAACAGGACTGGTTTGGGCTGTTAACTTTATCTTCAGCTCAGGCCCAAAGGCAAAATCCCGACTAACAAGAACTATTTAAAGTAAGCTTGCCACCGCGGTACTGGTTCCAGTACCACTCCTAAAATCTATCTTTTGCCACTTAGGTATTAATAAGCAGCAAGCTAATATTGGAGAATCTGCAGTATTTTGTGATTATGTAAGAAAACAGCATAATAGAACTTGTTATTCCAATAGAAGCAAACAGGGTTTTGGTAGCCCTTCCAAAGCCTCTCGCCTGATGCTCTACAGGAGGGAGCTAGAATGATAGGCCACAGCAGAGCCGTACAACATTCTAATGCCAGCTGAATGTTAGCTCCCTGACTTTGCACCAAGCAGCCTGCAAGATTCATCTGTAATGACAATGATGCAGACTGACACAGAACACCACTAATGCTACTTGTTAAGGCGACTGGTTTGCTGTTTGGATGAGTACAGTAAAAAGTTTGTCACTGATTACAGTAGAACAAGAAGAATCTACTGTGAAATTCAGCATGTTGGCTTACCATTTTATTTTGGGCTTAAGGTGGCATTAACTTCCAGTTCTCTCATTCCAACCCATACCAAAATAAAACAGAGTTTGTGAAAATCATCACCTGCCTGCATTTAAAGTCAAAGTTTTAGAAAAAAAAGGGTTAGAACAAAAAATGGTGGAGGTGGAAAATAAAGATACACAAGAACTATGACTATAAAGGGAATGAGCTATGTAGCTTTCATGGGATAAATACATTTTTATCTCTAAAAATAAGATGAGCATTAACATTAATTAGCCCAGGTTTGCTACTTCCCCCCCGACCCAGGAAGTAGATGAGGGTTTTACTCCGCCAGGAAACCAGTCAGTGAGTGGTCCCATTCCCTTTAACAGGAATGTTAACAGAAATAAATTCTTACAGAAAGGTGACAGCTTTATAGGGAACATCTTTTAATTGCTAGGGTTATTTTGTTTATTTTAGAAGTAACATTCTACCTTCATCGCAGAAGTTTAAGAAGTAGTAACGGGTAATTACTGCTTACTCATTGAAAACAGTACACAAATTTCCATTTCAAGAGCAATTAGGTGGGTACTATAAGGAACAGTAAGCTGCAAATACTAACTTTTTCCCTATTATTTGTTTGCAAAATCCAAATGTTTATTTTTATTCATCCTTCACGAGTTAAAATATCATTTTCCTCTAACTTTCCTGTCTTCTTCCCCCCCATAATAAAGGTAGTTTTACATCAAAAAGCTAGTGCCAAGCACTAAAAAACAAAAACCAAAACCCAGAAGTGAGAGTATTTCCCGTTCAGGCTGTACAAGGGGTAACACATAATGAAAAAGCACCAAAATATTTATTCATAAATGCCTATACAGAGTCCTTCTTCAGCAAACAGTACCCTCACAGCAATGCCTGGGATCAAAACATAGACAAAAAGGTAGCTTATCAAGAAAGCAGGATCTAGTTTGCTCTCACTAAAGCAACTGTGCAGTTCATCAGCTTCTATGCTGGGCTTTTCAGTATAGCCACAACACTACAGTGGGTAATAAAATGCAGTGTAAAAAAAAAAAACAAACCAAAACACAATCAAAAAACAACAGCACAGAATTAACTGAAAACTGCTCTTTGATATATGAAAAGGACTAAGAAAAATACATAATTATTTTTTAAGAGGCTATTTCAACAAAGAACATTTAAAACTATGTTTACTAAGAGTGTTCTTTCAAAAGGAGTGCGCAAAGAGCTTCCTTTCCTCCACTGCTTTGCAGGAATAAGACTAGTTTTCTTTTGTTTCAAACCTGGAGGTCCATGGCCTAGTAAGCAGGGACTGGGGCCTTGTTCATATAGGAGCTCTTAAAAGAGAGCAAGTTTCCATGAGAGACATGAGCACATTGATATGTAGCAGGCGATGCCGTTTTCTGCATCTTTATGAGCCTTCCTCCCTGAAGAGCAGTATCGATCTGTGTACCTGTACTTATCTTTCCACCTAACCGCAGTCAGACCTTGGCACTCTATGAAAGATCTCAGCTGCTTTTCCGTAGTGACCAACCAGGACACGGAAAGAAGAGAAGCAACAGGGCAAAAGCATCAGTCAGGGGTAGCGAGAAAGGGCAAAAGGTGCCTCTACGCATCTGGTTAGCTTACCTCTCCACACAGAAGGCGGCCCCCCACAGAGAGCGAGTGCATCACTTTATCTTTGCTCTTCTCTATTATTTTTCATTTTATCCTTACTTCATCCTCCCAACCTATTCTTGGTACATTTGCCTGTCTTTCATCTCTTTGCTTTATCTTGGTGCCTTCTTGTAGAACCAAGAACAACAGGGTTTTCACAAGGACTACTACTGGATCTTATCATACCAAAGGATACCTACTGGACCTATTACAAAAAAAAAAATATCCATCTAACACCAGTACACACCAGCAAAGCAGCTAGCTAAAAAGCAATTACTGAGTGTGAAGTAACACAAGAGCTGGTGCACAATATACTCATGGTCAGCCATGAGATACTGTTCAAAAAAGCAGGGAGACCTAAGGATGGAAGACATTCTGCTAACTTCTTTCTGACAAAAAAGCTTAAACCAAACTTGCTTTAGGTAGGAACGTCTGTAGCATCTTAGGAACAGAAACTCACTCGGGGCATTTCACTGGAAATCCAGGCAATTTCAGCCTAAATCCACTAGCCAGTCAATACAGCAGAAGCCACATAATCCACACGCTCAAGATTAATTCCACAGCCAAATCTCATTACATCACTCTCTGTAGCGGTGGGTGCAGCGTAACTGCTTCATGGCCACAGAACAGGTCTTAAGTTTAGTAACTAGCTGCTGAAAGGAACCTCTCTGTGCTTCTGTGACTGATGGGTTTTTTTCCTAACTGCAGGACTTGAAAACCTTCATCCTGTGCACTGCTGTGCAATTCCCAGGAATATTCCTGTCTTGGCCTGTCTGATTACATTTGCAGGTTGTCAGCTTCCCACATAGCAAGAAGCTGCAAGACCAAGCTCAATTGAATGCTTTAAAACACACCAGAATCCCTTTTAATTGGCACACCCCAACAGGAATCCAACTATATCGTTTAATTAATGATCTTAACTCTTACAGGATTATAAAATACATCGCACACTGATTAATATTAACTTTTATTGAATCATGTGTTTCTTTCAGATTAGGCCACATACATTAGTAAAGAATTTTAAAATGGCTTGTAAGTTTTAACTCGGTAGCAATCATTAGGAAAGGAGAAGAAAAACAACGTGAGTAAACAAATGGTCACACGGCAAGAAACACATGCTAGTGAGCAGCACTTTTCACTGCTGCTGAAAAAAAGAGATGAAGCGAACAGCATGCGCATCCTTTCAACGGAATCAGTGTGCCATTGACTCACTGCCTAGAGTCCCTGCAGATGAGAGCAATGCCTAGCGCATGGTACTAGTTGAAAATACTAAAAGCTGACAACAAATCGAGCATGACTCCCCTGAAACTATAATTCGGATTAAATAGGCAAGCTGTTAATGAGGGTGCCAATTAAGTGGATTCCACAGCATACTCAAATTCCAAAGCACAGAAAGATTCATTAAAAAGTCTTAGTAAAGACCATCATTAATATCAGTGATGTAATGTTCAGCTGTAAGGAACCTAATGGTAAATTTTAGCAAAATGATGCAGTGTAAATTTCAGACTTCAGGGCCTCGAGAAAAATTCTAGGAAGCCTGATTTAAAAAATGTTGACATTCACTATATACGTGCTTGCAAGACTTTTTGTGGGTTCTGTTTATACTTGTAATCACGGAGCTTCGGGTAATTAACAGCTAAACGAAAGCAAAACCATATCCAAAGTCTCCTAGGCTTATAGATGAAACATTGGAATGTAAACATATGATACTCTACTTGTCCACTTGTGTCTGCAGCCTGCTGGAAATGAGTAGCAAGAGATGTCTCGTCTTGGAAAACTTCATTGCACTCCAAACACTTTAGACTATGTCTACAGAGTTTCGACGGATCTTCGTCTAGTGGCATAGCTGGCGCGACAGGTGTACTCGCTGGGGCTGATATGACCGTCCCAGTTATGCCAGACTGTATCTTTGTTACCGTATGCGTGCCAGCTCCCGCAGGGCTTTGCAACATAGACGTAGTATTGCTCGAAGGAGATGCTATCATTTGATCTGCTGGGACTGGTTTTAAAATCAGGTGTGAACACTGCATCACAACTCCTTTTTCCTTGTGTCCACGAGCATGGGAAAGAAGACTGCATTTATTGTAGAAAACTAAATTCTTTGTACAATGATTGCAAGTCACTTCGATTCGCACGCTCCTTCTGTCGTAATGCTGGGTCAGGCTCTTCTCAAGAGCAAATGAGTCGCCGCACTCCAAACACTTGTAGCCTCGTGTTGGTAATGTTATTCCAGCATTGGCAGGGGGACTGAGGTTTGGGATGTAAACTGGTACAGGATTGACACTACTCAGCACCTTATTGAATGCCTCCACTACAGAACTTTGTAGAGATGACACCACCTGGACTCGAGACACTTTTTTAGAAGGCTGTGAGGCAGCTGCAGAAATTATTGCCTGCTTTATTTGTTGCTGAGGTTTTGTTAGCACTTGGCGGAGTTCAGAGGTGGTTTGAGCACCTTGAGGCAGAAGATTAAGGTTGGCAAGATGGACCGTCTTTGGCACAAGTTTAGCACTGGCAAGGCTCGATGCTGGCACCACAACAGTCTGCTGCTGTATAGCATTGGCAGCTTTTATAATGGCGCTACTGGCACTCTGCACTGAAGCAGCGGATATCACAGTGGCCTTCACTGTAGTATTGTTAGCAAGCTTCAAATTAATAACTTGCGAACCTGCTGTTTTAACTGCTGAAACAGGGAGAAAGGCAGTAGCCACAGGCTTGATAGTGACCTGTTTTGGGGTGAGTTCGGACGATGCAACTGCATTGGTGACAACAGTGGACTGGAGAGGGGCTCTAGGAGGAGAGGACAGAACAGCAGCAGAAGTTGGTGAGGACAGAAGAGAGGTCATGGAAGTTACCATAGAAGCAGTCTGCTCTGTTTTTTTACCACAGTCCAAATCGACTTCTGGCAACACTCTTGTAACAGTTCTCTTGATCTCCCCAGAAGAAGTCTTGATGGTTTTTATGCGGACTTTTGGAATTGCTGGTGTTAACCCTGCAGGAGAAGCTGGAGACCCTTTGCTACTGTTTTCACTCGATACACTTCTGGGACTGTCAGGTGGTTTGATAGATGGCTTTTTAGCACCATCGATGAGACTCTGAGATTCAGGCGATTTTTCAATTGCCTGGGGACTCTCACTCATGTCTTTTGGTAATGGAGAAGATTCTCCTGAATTAGATTGTAAATCTTTACTGGTATCTGTAGCTGCCTTTTTAGCACTCAGTGCTGCAATTGCAGCAATGCACGAAGAAAGCTTTGCTGATGACTTGGCTTTGGACTGTGAAATGCTGGCAAGATTTGTTTCACTTCTTTCGGTACTCAGCTTTCCATCAAGTACCCGGTTTTCAAGAAGCTTCTCAGAGTTGTCTTTTAGCAATTTGTCCTCTGTTTTTCGAGATTTAAAAGGCTCATAGACACTTAAATTAATGGAGTTTGTCTCTGGCTCTCGCTTAGCTGCTTTATTTTTATCTATACTACTTGAAACTGGGATTCCAGATTTAATCAAGTTCTCCCCTCCCAGTACCTTCAGTTTGTCATATTCCTGCTGAGATACAGATCCTGCCAAGACATTTGCTCTGAAGTTTGCACGGATCTCCTCTTTATCTGGGGGGTCATCCACCTCAATTTTTTCATCATCATCAAATTCTTCAGCGCTTGATATTGGGCTAAACTGGTTAAAAGCAGAATCCTTCAGTGCAGTCCCAGAAGCTGACCCGTCATCTTTAAGTGACTTGCCTTCATCTTTACTGTAACTATCAAGAGCTGATGATGTTAGAAAACCATTATGCAAGCCATTGCCTGTGGTATGGTGGCCATCCTTGTCCACTCCTTCGGAAGAATCGATAGTACGCACGTTTTTCACAATGACGCTCACACCAACATCCGACAATGACGGGGCATGAGAATCTTCATCTGTGTGAGCATTTTGTTTTATGTGGCTTTCATGGTCATCATGTCCAGATTCAATAGCTGCTTTTGGATCAACCATGTCTGGTATGTCAAAGGCTGCAAGAAGGTCATCGAAATCTGGGGTCTTCATATCCCCCATGGTCATGTATTTGATTGTAAGCAAATCTGTAAATTAAGCAGAAAGCCATCACCTCAGTATTTAAAGCTCGAATAGCAAAAATAGTCTTACACAAAATACACGTATGTTCACAAACGTCATGCAAAACGGTGTTCACTTCTGAAGTAGTATTTTCAGAAATTAAACATTACAGAACAGTGTTCCAGTGCAAGGGGACAGTCAGATTATTACATTACAAGACCTATTGGTAATTCATGAACTTCCCAGACTGTAACCCAGTCATTTCATTCTAGGCACAAACTTCTCTTCAGTGACTTCCTCCTTGGCCTCTTTTCTACACTCCCTCCTCCCTTTCCCATGTACACCACAGAAAACAGCAAGATACCTAGATTTCCCTGAAAATAACGGGAGGCACTTGCAATTCCTCCTTAGGTTCTCCTTGACATGGGTGTGATTAACTGGAAGAACATTCTTGAAGATGGTAACAAATGTGTTTCTACTAACAGTTTAAGGCTGTTGCTCTTCCTTCTATAAATCAAATTGCTTTCTAAGAATTATGGAGTAAGTGCCTCCCAGTGTTCACAATGCTTTTTTTAGCAACTCCAATGAAGGATCTGCTATATCTACACTGACAGGTGTCTCACCTACTTTAAAGACCTCCCATAACAGAGATTCTACAACCGCCAATATAATTCATTCCAGTCATTCACAATTCACTGTCACGTTTCCTACTGCAAAATCTAAGTCTTTCCTGATGGAATCCAAATGAACTACATGTGCTTCTAACTAACTTTGAGTATACTCTTAGGTTTAAATCCCACTGGGACATTCGGCTTTTTCCATGGACATTTCAATAGTATGCCCACCCAGTTGTGCAGGGGAATCATTTAGAGAGAACTACAAAAAATCAGTTGCAGAAAAAACAGACAGATATTCTTAAACTCTCTTTCATAACAATGCAGAGGTATGACTTGTATTGTTGTGACAGAGCTGATCTGAATGTACTTTCTTGTTCAGTAATTATCAGACCAAAGTCAGTATTCAGTGTGAAAAGGTACTTACGTATTCATCAACTACCGGCTACCCGGAAGTCATTATGGGTTCTAGAATACATGCAGACATTTCATATAATACCTACAAGTAAATATATGATGTTTCCAAAAAGTGTTTACATGGTCCACTTAATGGTTTTGTTGCTTTGTCTAACTTCGTAACTCCTTTTCATTGCACTAAATCCTTCTGCAGAGCTGAACTCAGCACGTGACTCTCTCTAAAATATGAGTGCACCATTGCAACTGATAAATTTACGCTCTTAATTAATTCACGATTCCTTTACTTAAAGGCCAATATATAGTAGCCCATCATGGTAAATGTTCATTATCCAGAATTTGCTACTCTTGTAAAGCATACAGCTATAATCTATGCCTATCAGACAGACATAAGACTGTTCCATAATGCTGGTAATTCTGGTGTTATCGTGTGTTTAAATACACAATTTAAAAATCCTTTTATTCAAAAGCAAGTTTCTAGCCCTCATGCATTTAAACTAGTAATGGGGATAAAATCAACAAAGATTTAAGGAAAGAGACTAGACCAGTAGTTAGTCCAGCTCCACTCTCTTGTAGTATAATCAAAAATCTAACTCATGGCACTTAGCACATGTGGCAGCAGCCACCTTCCCCACCTATACCACAGCAAGATGATCATCACATCTATGCACAGTGCTGCAGACCTGGGACTTCAGACTATCCCCTCCCTGCCTGAACGATTTCAAGATCTGTGACAGGGCCACAGTTAGAAAAGCAGTTATCTGATAAATACAAAAATAAAACTGCACGTAATATCAAAATTACAAGGAAGGTTCTTCTAAGAATTAAATGGAAAATATGCCAGAGAGCAAAGTATATCAAATCCATGTAAACTCACGTAAACAAAGCCTTAATGGACAGTTTTTCAGGATTCGGAATACTAACTATTTGCACACCAATTGTAAATCTGCCCATAGGTGTCTTTTTACAGTGATTATACACACTCAGAAAGAACTAGAAAGTCTCCCTATTCTAAAGATTCCCCTAATTACATATACTGGAATTTAATTAACGTTTAGCAACAGTGATGAATTAAGTAAAGGCCCAAAAACACAGTATTTCATCCAAACATATTTAAGAGCAAAACTGCACAGCAGAGGAAATATATTTGTCCTTTACTGAGAAACTTGGTTAGGCTAATTCCAAAATTGGAAAATATTTCTAAAGAATTCAGAGGTCCAGAGCTATGATCAGAAATTTATCCCTAAAGATACATAAAGCTGCAACTGCCTTTCAAGTGTATACAGAAGGAACAACTCCCATGCTCTGCCAGACCGTGAGCATGGAATGATTTCTTCTACATGGGGGACCCAGAATTACTGCTGCCCGCATGAAGAATCTCTCCCATTCTTCAAACTTTTAAAGCAATCCAAATTAAACAAAAAGGGATAAAAGACATGACCAGTCTTGCTAAACAAGTAAGAAAAGTTGTAACCTGGACATTTTACTCACCTATTCCTCACTATTCTAGTATGCAATTTTAAGATTCAATATCTAAATTATGTTTTCACTACAACTGCCAGGACTCTGAAGCCACATTCCTGCCTTTTTTTTTTTTTTCTCCCCCCTTCTTCAAAAACCTTTCAGTAACTCCTTCCTTTAAGGATAAAGCTCTGCCTTTTATCCAAGATCAAAATCAACCAACACCTTGGCTGCCAGACAAGCTGTTACTCTATTCCTTCTCTGGGCCAACATGATGCCTGTAAATACTTAAGAACAGGAAATGAGGCAATTTCCTGGTTCCCTAGGAAATTGCGATTTTCCAGGAACTGGAATTTCTTTGAGAACTGCTTTTAAAGTGCTGAGAGCAAAGCTCAGTGTCTCCAAAGGGACACACAAAGGTGTAAAACCCTAGCATGAGAGGGCTGCCACTGAGATGATGCAAAAATGAACAGAGCAACAATCCACTTCTGCTCATCCCAATCTTCATGGTGCCACCGCAAGCCTAGGGACTCCATGCTATTGCTTTAACTGTCTGTACTAGACCTGTCTTTTCTATTGTATTAAATTCCTACCCTTTGTTTTCACATCTCACAAAACTCTCTATACTTACAATATGTAAATCCATGCTTTCCTTCAAGCAACTACTGAAGCTTCCCTCAGCAGGAAGTCTGTTTATTATTTAAGGAAAAAAATAATCCAACTTAATTTTCATCTCCCTGTGGAATTCATGGGTTTGTGACCACATTTCTTTACCTTCTCTAAAATCTTCCTACAGTTTTTACCTCCGTTTGTACTTTGTGCAGTTGTGGCCTGCTCACTCTCTAGGGCAGAGACCTTCTCTTTTGTACGTTCTTCAAAGCAAATCAGCGTTCTTTTCGGCGCTGTAAAAACAAGAGCATTGAGACACCACTTTTCAGTGTCTAACACATGGCAATGTCTGGATTCTGGAAGAGTAACTCCGGTGTAACCGTATGTAACAATTGTCCTGTTATAAACTGGTATAAATTCCCAGTTAGATACACTATTCCAGAACAAAAGTCTGATAATCTGGTATAATGACTATTTCCAAACACAAGTATTGATACTTAAATAACCTTCCACTCATACGGAATAAAACACCTACACAGGGAGTAATACCAGCCTAACCAGCATAAAAGCGCTTTTTCTAATTTTTGTTTGTTTGTTTTGATTTCTTTTTTAGTTTCTGTATTGTTATGCTAAGAAAATTCATCAGGTAGAGAAGAAAAGTGATTCAAACAGAATTACAATAATATATAACCTAACATTAGGCAAACATCAGCCTAATGCACAGATTATGGGCAGTTCATTCGTTATTCAACATCTATTAGTAATTATGACCATGACATTTCTGATTCTTTACTGTGAAAGCTAAGTATCTGGAAGAAAGACAGAAGCAGTATGCTAATTCAACCACCAAACCTTCTCCTGGAAATGAAAACCACATCTCAAATCACAACCTGGGGTGGTTTGAAATATTCAGCAAACAAGTAGGATATGCAAGAGGCCACTTTAACCACAGTCTGCAAAGCCTATCATACTCACATAAAATACAGGTTCCTTTTTGCTTATCAAAGGGCCCATGACTTGTTAATGTTGCGAAACTCAGACAGATGCCTGCTTCCAGAAATATAACTTTCCTAACAGGCAGCATTTTGATTTCTTAGGATAAAGGTCTCATCTATCACCCATAGTATCAGTAAGGTAATGTCAGTCCTTATGTAAATATCTTTGTGAAGTATGGGGTGTTCTACAGTTAAAATTTATACCAAGCAATTTGCTATTTAAGCATTATATACCATATCTATCTGTTAAATAAGTAATAATAAAAAAGAAATATCCAATTTGTCTCCATGCACGAGACTCAATGAGTAAGAGAAATCTCAACTTGCACTTCTAGTTTTCCAAAAGAACATTCTAGCAATTTTCATCCTCCCTCTCCCTGCTCCCCCCCCCCCCCCCCCACACAACAAACAAAACAACACCAAAAAAAAACAACAAAACAAACAACCCTCGCTGCTCACACGCCAAACACCCACGAC
>JANHFX010001606.1:0-11267 GCA_027560015.1 Chloroceryle amazona | reverse complement strand
AGTTAGCTTTTTACAATATTTAAGAAATTTTCAAGAGCCTGCTCTGTAAGAAGTAGTGTGCTGCCTCTGGCTCTACATCTGTTTTTTTACTGGCTCTATGGGCTAACAGTTTTATTTCAACTTAAATGGAAGAAACAACTTTGGATAATACATTCCAGGTGTTAAAGGGGGAAAAAAAATC
This sequence comes from Chloroceryle amazona, assembly GCA_027560015.1. NCBI lineage: Eukaryota > Metazoa > Chordata > Aves > Coraciiformes > Cerylidae > Chloroceryle > Chloroceryle amazona. Next base: position 11,086 of record JANHFX010001606.1, on the reverse strand, counting down.
CAAGAACTAATGGAAAAAAGATATGAATAATGCTCTCACGATTATGGTTACAAATGAGATTCTGTCTCAGCCATAATTTATGCTGGCTTCACAGAAAACAATTCAGTTAAGTCAGATGAAATCTGTAGGTCACTTGTTCCTAGCAGTGAATTCCTATTAAAAAAAATGCACTTTATGGAATGCTAATAGGAAGCAGATAAATAGATCATTAAACTACTTGTTGTCTAGAAGTAGAATTCTCTATATTGACTTTGACACTCCCACAGGTCAGGTAGTGTCTGGGTGACTGTAAGAGAGAATAATTTCCCATTGCACACTGCCTGATGGAATTTCAAACACTGAGCATCTGTCCTGTGAAAATTAGAATCCTTTAAGATGACTCAGGAGAATTAGACAGTTTTAACATGCATTTCCCTACCTACAGGTAGATATATGTTATTTTTGTAATATAATTTAAAGCAATATGAAATATTGTACAATTGCAGCAACACTTAGAGTAAAATGCATTTTCTTCTTATTTCCACCCTATTCCCTTTTGATTTGCCAGCTCTCCAGGCTGTAAAACATTCATATCCCCTGTTACTGTTTATTTTGAACACTGTTCTAGTAGTAGCAAAGCATTCAGATGACAGCTCAAAAGATTAGTTCATTTTTACCTCTTTACTTTCTGGGCCATAGAAGTGTCACAGATATTATATAACTCGTAGATCTTCTCAGATGTGAAGTGCTGTAGCACTTGTATGTTTGTGATTAGCAGTGTCTTAATTTACTGTGTTACTTTTTAGGTGATTGTCCTTGTTTCTCTGGGATAAAATCATCGGTCAGCCATGGTATACAAGCTGTCAGCAGTTTTGAGACAGCCAGGGCAGCTGACCTGAGCTGGCTATAGGTGTATCCCATACCATGAACATCACGCTCATTAGAAAGGGGGAAGTTTGCTAAGGACAGATGGACCTCCTGCTTGGGCTCCTCCTCCTCATCCCTGGAGAGGCACACTTACTAGTATGCTCCTGAGGACTGCATTCCTGTTTATTTTGACCACTGTACATTTGCTGGGCCGAGTATAACTTTTTATACTTTATATTGTCATTGACATTAGTTTTGCTGTTACATTAAATCTCTTTTCATTTCAGCCCATGGGAGTCCTTTCTTTTTCCTGATCCCCTTTCTCTGCTGGAGAAGGGTCATTGGATGTTAGAGCAGCTACTATAATTTAGCCCCAGGTATGGGCTAAATGTAGACAGTGATGCACAGCATTGATCCACTCACAGAACTCCCTTGAACCATCTCTGGGAAATGTTTGATATTTTTATCATGTCTTGATCAGAAGAAAAATCTCAATTCCTAGCATTTCTCAAGAAAGCAAACATTACATTTCAAGAATTTACAGGACTATTTCTACGTATCTCCCTCTTCACAGACTTCTAGAGGAAAGAAAACTCTGGGCTAAGACCGAGATCTTGCCAAAGAAAGCATCCGGAGAGGAATTCATTGAGTACAAATATGGAGTGACAATTCTGATATCAACTGCTAATAAAAGCGCAAGCCAAAGTTGCTTGATAGCTCATCACGTTGGCTTCCAAAGCAGAAAGTCTTCAGTGCTTTGGTGTCACCATCTGGTGAGCCTCTGAGAACATAACAGCATTGGCAGCTCGGTAACACATTTGCAGGTCACTGGGGACCTGAGGAGCTAGAACGTTACTGGGTGTTCCGTGCCTGTAAACTTAGGAAGCTGAGAAACCAAGAATCTGGGAGCAGAACTGCCTTACTCCTCCAGGACCTGGGCTTTGTGTCAAACTGAAGGCAGTTTGCCATCTTGGGACTCAATCCAAGCTCTTCTCACTGAAATTCTGAGATCTGAAAGTCATGAGACAGTTTCACTTCCAGCAATTCTCCATTTCTCAGTGCTGCTGAAGGAAAGGTCTCATCCTGCTAGGGACATGGATGCATTGCACTTGCCTGTTACTGAACTTACCTTTTCATCTCAAATGGAGTAATTCTACTTCCAACTATGTATATCACCATTTTAATTACTCTTATACCCTAACCTACAATTTTTTTTCCCCATGTTAATTCTGTACACCCATGCACCTAGGTTAAGTGTCACCTTCAGAGGTTTGTGGCACCTCCAAAGAAGGTGGTGTGAGAATGTTGCCCAGAACACTATGACTATCCTAGTAGAATTGTGGTCATGACAGTAACTATTCTGTGTGCTGAATGAGGACATGCAGACCACGGTAGGGTTTCCAAGAGGCTCTGGACTGTCAGGCCTACAAAGAAACTCAGCTGAAAAGAAAACAGAAGATCAAGAAAAAGCAGTAGAGTAAAAGTGAGTTTCAAGGAAATGTGTGGAAATACAAATGTCAATGAATTCCATCAGATTTTTTTCTTTATATCCTCAAAGAGGATATAAGAGAGAGATCAAAACTTGTTTTATGCTGTAATTCATTCAGAGAGGATGTGGCTAATCTGGAAGTGCAACTAATACTAGGACTAAGCATTTAGCTCTTCACAAGTGGCCAACTGAATCATCATACAATCTAACCTTTCGAACACCTTAAGGATGGAGGAATGCTCTAGTGCAAATTCTCCCTCATCTGACTCCTGAAAAGAATGCAGCAGCCCTGCAAAAAAGCTTTACCATCTGAAAGGATTTACCAAATCTAATACATGACAAAGTCTTCTATGTGTCAATCTCAAAACTGGTTTTGAAGTATTTGCAACAGTTACCCCCCAAAACCCTCAGGCTTGCTAGACACTAGGAAAACTCAGGGTAACTGATCATGCAAGCTTTTTCTAATAGCACCTTGTATATGCACCTCTGCATAAACTTCTGGAATATCAGGACAAAGGAATAGTCCTGAATATAAACACCCAGTACAAAAACTCCATTCTGAAGTCCAGTATATTTTGGCAATGAGTACAGTTATTTACAGAAAAGCAAAACCTGCAGAAAATTATGAAAGTACACATAAATCTCTGTCAAATATTTTCTCAACTGGTTTCCATTTCCTAGTGTGTGTACCATACAGTTTAGCTAGTTCAAATCTGATGTGCTAAATGTTCAGCTATCTGTACTCATCAACCATGCACAAATACTTCCTAAATATAATATACCTTTATTATTCCATATATGCATTGCTTTTACCTTCCTTTGATAAAACTCTGCCTCACTAATTAGTGGTTTATTTGTTGGAAAGGCCATAGGGCTTGTGCTATTGTGTGGCAAATTTTGTACACTTCAAATAATGGTTTTCAGTACACTGATTTCTGTTGGTTACAGTACTGAGAATCTCATCTATTGTTTAAGGAATTTTACAGTTTAAACGTATTTCAATAAAAAATAGAAGATTAATACCCAAATCACATTCCTGTAGTCACTTTCAGTGCCCTGCCTGTGAGAGGCAAGTTACCAGATTACTTTGGAAACCACTGTAGGTAGAGCTACAATGATTCCTCCTAGAAAGTTAATACAATTCAGTCAAATCAGCTCATAATACGGTTTTCTATGAATTTAGATTTTGCTATAAACCAAGTCAACCCTCAGAAAAGATCCAATGAGAGCAGCATGCATACATCATAAATAACTTTGGTGCGCCAATGTCATGAGCTTTACCATTTTCTCTTCACTTTCATAGGGTTAAACTTTTCAATTACTGTTTCAATTACTTTTCAATTACTACCCTGATGTAACCTACCACCTATATTCCTGCAGCCTAGCATTTCTACCAAAGTGAAGGTGGAAAAACCTATCTTCTCTGGCAGTGCTGGAATCACATCTCCTCAGTGTACTGCTCATGTTCAGCAGCTGCATAACAGTTAACATAAAAATGACACATACAATTCTATAGCAAATAAACGACAGGGCTGAATCGGTCTTTGGTGTATTAGAAAAAGAGTACTTATTTTACTGCTTAAAATGAATTTAGGAGCCTTAATGTATTCTAGAATTTGAACACAGTTCCCTTGACCTGCTTAAGGTGGAAGCGGTAACCGCGCTTATCTTCTAAAACTTTTCCTCTATATATTTCTTTTGCTTCATGGTGGAAGCTTAAATGCATAAAGCACATAAACTGCTTCTGACACTGCTCTTGGCTGAGGCCCCTCGGCACAAGTGCAGAAGATCCTTTACACTCTCAGGTGTAGAATGATCATAAAATATTACTGAGTTATTTTTTTAGAAAACATTTTAATTTAGGAGTCTCTTAATACTACCTTAACAACCTTTCCCCGGGTACACGATTTCCTGCTTCATTTCTAGAAATGTATTTATTTCAGCTGGGAAGTGAGGATAGGGCTTGCTTCTCAGTTTGACTTACCAGTACATTTGTAATGTAATTAAAAAAAACAAAAAACCATAAAGCTTTTATACCTATGAATATAAACCTCTATTACATAGAAGTGTTCACAAAGCTGTAACAGTAAATAATTGCATACAATGCAAATAAAAAAGGTAATATTTAATTTTGTACTTTTGATTTATATGTGCTATATACTACTTACACATTGTGCACTTTTAACGTACTGAGCTTGTATATGCCAGTATATTTTAAAATACTCATTATTTACTTTTCAGCTAGTATTGGCTTCAAGAAAAACGTCCATACTTGCAAACGCTTTGATTTATAAATCATTAATCCGATTGAGCTGCTACAATACATTGCTGCTGGATGGGTTCTACAGATTCATAGTAAATTCAAGTGCTGAAAGGTACTCTGAACCTTACACTGAATTTCTTAAGCGTACACAATAGTAATCAGAGATCTCAAAAGAATGTATTGGCTCATTTCCTTAGAATAGCTATAAGATATTCCATTTCTTTTCCAAATATTTCAGTGCATTTCTACAACTAAGCTAACCTGATTGCTTTGTTATAGAAGCATATTCTTTGTTATCTTGCCATTGTTTGCTTTATAACATCATCATTTTAGGAGGAACTTCCCATTGTATATATTTCCTGTGGTATTACAGGATTTTTCTGACGCTAAAGTCCTAAAATATTTGTATCAATACTATTGATAACTCTAATAGAAGTGACACAGAAGCAGTCACGCTGCACCACAGTGAAGATCTACCCAGATCAGTGCCCTGTCTCCAGCAATAGCCTTTATCAGAGAACTTAAATAACCTGTTATTGCAACTGTAAAAATACTTGTCTAAATCCCAGTGCCTGACAATGCAACCAAATGCAGTGGATATGAAATAAAGTCGATGTTGCTTTAATTTGTCAGAGGTTTAAACATCAAAAAACAAATTTTCATGAATGTAACCACCCCTAGATCAAAATGTCTTTCACAAAACCATACTTTATTCTTAATCAAATAATACAAAAACTTTCCACGTTTTACTTTCTCTTCTATTATTTAGAGGGGATTTCTCTGCTGTTCAGTTCTCTAACTGCTCTTCAAGCCTGGAAAAGGTTTGCTTTAAACAACTGCAGAGCTATTTCATAAATTGTTGCCATTTTTCTTGTTACATTCCCCTTTGAAGAGGTGCTTGCAAAAAAACCTCAGGTTGCCGCTGCCCGAAAATACAGCGTATGACATTAGCTGTGCATGCCTCCTTGTTACTCCTCTTGTGACACTATCCAGGTGCTGCATTTGGGGTTATATTTGGTTTGCCAGTTCTTGCGAGTACAGATTGTCTGGTTTTCCCCCTGAGTTTGCACGGATCTAGCACCCAAGTTTCAATTTCAATAACTAACTCTCCTAGCTGTCATAATCGTATGTGGAATAAACCCCAGTCTCTCGCTGAAAATCTCTTGATTTGATCATATTTAAAAATATGCACCCTTATAAGAAGGTTTGTAGAGTTGCACTAATGTGATTCCCCAAGCTGTGCTTTTAAAATATGTATCCACTCCTCTTTTATGTTATTTCTAAATTTATGGCACTCCTGTGAATGTTCTGCCAATAAATTGCCAGTCCTGCATTATTCATTGAAATAATGCATAATACCGTAGGAATCCATTTCAAAATAATTAGCACTAGTAAGCCCTTTAAATTTAACAATAGATGAAAAGCCATCTGCCTGCTGCTTTAGATTCGTTAAGTAACCAAGTCTAAGTCAAGGTATTTCAGAAGCTTAACAGAGCAAAATAATTAGAGCCAAAGTGAACCATAATTATACATTTGTTTAAAGCATTCCCAAGGGTTTTGAATGCTAGTGTAATATACCTTCTTCAGACATACAAGCTAAACAGGCAACTGCTAAACAGGCAGCCCACGAGATTTTCAATTGTCAAGAGACATTAAGATTGCTGCCACAAAATCACGACTGGCTACAGTGAGAAATCACTACCTAAATGGCATGTAAAGGCAGACCTCTTGAATATTGATTAATAAGGATTCTTCAAAAGAATGAAGGGTTTAAAAACCTGATTTTTTTAAAGAAAAACCTCTTTCCAAGCATCATCCAGCTACTCTTCCTCCATTAATACAACCCCACAAGCCCCTAGTCCGCCCAGTCAATGAGTGGGAGGATGCCCAGTGCTGCATCACAAAGGAAAGGGCGCAAAGAGACAATCAATAAAAACACTCAGCACCAAAAGAAATCTGAACTTCTGCTCCCTTCTGGTGCATAAGTATTTCTGCCATCTCCAGAAATCTCACTATTTTGTATTTTAGGTGCTTTTCAAGATAATGCCAGTGTTAGTAGATAGGAGATGGAGCTGCTGTTTGTCTTTCTATAACCTAACATATACTACTGAAGAAACCAAAACTGTCTCAGGTTAATTCTTACTTTGGACTAGAGACAGTCAAGCTCACACCTCCCACTCTTCAAGCCAGGGTGGCATGGTCATGAATGTAGACTGGCTGGGAGAAATTCCCACCTTTTCAACCAAAGCAGGGTGTCTGCATCCAAATTAGAAGAGTAATAGGTCTGGTTTTAAGCTAAATTTTTAATCAAGTAGTGGGAACAGGAGGCTAAATGGAAAACCACTCAATTTACAATCTCTAATTGCTCTTTCCTTTATACATTTTCTCCAGGTATTTGGAAAAAAAAAAAAAGGCTGAAATATTCCATCTATTTAGTCAGGTTGGACACTTATCTTTTTACTATGTATACACCATCAAGTTGAATTTTCTTTTACAGGTCATTCAACCAACGTTCAAACACTTTTTAATTACCACTTTCTCATCCTTTCTGTCCTTGAATAGGTCGAATGCTTCTTGGCTTAGTATTTTACAAAACTATCAGTCTGTAAAATAAAGAACTGATAGAGTTAATTCAATTTTATTACTAATTGCATCAAGAAATGTCCTGTTGCATACTGATGGTCCACCTGGACTAGTATTCAGTTTTTGAAAGTGACACTAGGACTAGATATTCATCTTTCTGTGCTCCATTCCCCGTGTTGTTCATGTTCCAGATGTTAGAAATTAAATCATTGGTATTGTAATCTTCCCTCTATGCCTTTATGGATACACTGCCCATGAAAGTTTTAAAGCATCTAATGCCATCTGCCTTCACACCACGTTCCATAAATTCACCGACCACTCTTTCTCCGTTTGCAACTGTTCTCTCTGGTCCTCACAAAGGTTATGTGCACATTTGATGGTAGATCACTCCCACTGAAGTGTACAGGCTGCTGGGAGTTCACAGGTCCTCATCATAGGCTGTGTCTCCTTATCCATCAGAGACTATCCTTTTTAAACACCTATGAGTGGAAAAAAATACCAGAACTTCTCTTCTGCGAGGAGTTCTAAATATTTTTAGGTTTTAAATGACAACTTTGGAAACTGAATTGGTACAGAAGTTGTGAGTACTGACTACTTCTAATTTCTGAAATAAGTACAACTTCAGATACTTGTCAAACTCACATTTGTACTTCCAAATTTGTTATTGCTCTACAGTGCCCATTCAGCCACAGAAACTGCAGCCTAACAGCTTCAAGCTTCCTACAATGCAAAATCTGTGTGACTATGCTACAGTTAAACCCCAAACAGAAACTGGTTTTTAATGCATGTTCCCTCAGTCTTCAGGACTTCACAGTAGTCCTTTGCATACAAATAACCAGACATTTGAATAGGTGTGAATTCTTCTATCAGCACCAGCAGCTATAAATAAGTAGTGAAAGCTGTTTATCACCACCATTTGACACAGCTGACAGTGTTTACTCAGTTCAGGTTCTTCACAAAGACAGCTACTCCTCATTAATATAGAAAATTACATTCATGCAGGTCAGGGTTAAGGTAATTGGTGAAGTATGAGAAAGGAAGTATATGCTACTATTGTCAGCCCCAAAATGAAGTGTGAATAAATATATAACATATCACTTTCACTACATCATACACAGCAGATAATATGCGAAGAACACGAACACTTTGCAGAATGCATAGTACTGCTGGGAAAGCAACAGTGTGAAATGGTGCTGATACACTTCATTCCAAGAACATCTAGTGAAAAAAGATCTAGATACAAATTGCCTTTTAAAATCTGTCTATAGATAACCTACAAAAAATAAGTAATTGGTTTTAAATGTAATTATTAGAGAGGCATCCACTGTTGTTAGTGAAAAGTATGAGAACAGTTGAGCTTTCTGTAAAAGTTAAGAACGTGTGACCAATGTGATTTATGAAGCATGGACCATGTAATCTATTTAAAGTTTGATGCTGCTACGTATTGCTAAATCAATTGTTCTCATAAATAAACTATGACCTGAAAAAAAGCAGAAATGTCATTCACTAATAGTTTATACTAAGAGGATATAGGGAAAACAGTCATATGTTTGTGACTTTTAAAATGGCCATCTCAGGGATATTCAGTAACAGTGGAGTAGACACTGTGATTAGGTATTGTTAATTGTAGGTCATGAGGAGCTGGGACAAGTCCGTTGTCATACTTGTCAATTCAAGTATGTATCAGATACCTGGGTAAACAGGAAAATACTCAGGGCAAGATATGATTGTTGTGATGTGTCGGTATTTATGAGTGCAACATCCTGATCGCTGGGATGAAGCCATATTCCCAAAACATGTATTACATAGAACCATTTATTTAAGTACTCCTGGCCATAAAGTGTTGACATCACAGAGTCAAGAGAGAAAGTAACATGTGACCCACCATGATACCAGAGCTGCAAGTCCTTATTACCAATGAAAGTCATGATACTATGATGCATCTAAGACACATCAAGCATGTCCTTGACACAGCACAGATGTGGCCTTAGAAGACTCCTTCCTGTTCCACACCATGGCTGCATTTAGCTCTGTCTAAGAGACCAGGTATTCTGTGGTGGATGGTCTGCCAGGGAGACAGGATCCATTGTTGTTTAGAAGACAAGTCTCCTGTCCTCAGGGTTTTTAGACCCCCAGCTCACACCAGCAAAAGCTACTGAGCTAAGTAACTTTGAAGCATTGGAGCTTTCTTAGTTGGGAACAGACACCAGTGAAAACAAATGAAATGGCTCTTTCCAAATCCACTAAGGCAATGTTTTCATTTAGATATCAAGACCAGTGCTTCAGGTTGTAGGCTAATCTTAGCTTAATGGACTTGATGAAAAAATCCTATGGGCATGTGACTTCACAGTCATCAACACATGGAGTTGACTGCATTCACAACTTCCTCTAAATACCACGTAGCTGCTGAAAACAAGACACCAAACTCCAACCCCTCCCATTCCATGATAATGTGGGCCACTGCACTGTTAAATTATGGTAATTTTTATGTTTTCTTTTGTCAATTTAATCTATATTTCATTTTGTCCCTGAATTAACAATGAGGAAGGAAAGGAATGCGTGGCTGACAGTTTGTAGTGTTGTAGTTTTAAGGCATTAATAAAGATAGGAGATATTCTTCTAGTGATTATTAAATAAAGTACTTCAATCATTCAAGCTTCTTATTCACAAGAGTGCTATCTCTTGCCCTATGCAAATGACTGAATCCTCTTATTTATACTAAGCTTCTGCAAAATGGAAATAATGACAGAAGGTGATGTAGTCAGATATGCAGATCTAACTGGGACTAAGAGATCTCAGCCATTTACTTAACTGGAAGTTACTTCTTTACAAGCAATGTCTTACCATGCATTGCAAATAGGCATTCTGCAGCACAGGGATGGGGGCTTGCTTAAATGAGAAACAGTTACTAAAGTGCAGCATGAGCTTGAGTTTCCATAACGCCTAATAAATGGATCTTTTTTAATGGCAAGTAGTAAATAACCAATGCTCTGCCCTAATTTTTCTCATGTTTTCCAACAAGTCCTTAAATTCCTTTCATTTTGTTAGATCAGTGTATGAATGCTGTACTTACACAGTGTTTTATGGCTCTTTAGCTGCAGGCTGGAGACCATCTCAGCTAAAGCACTATCACTTTGTCATTCTAGTGACTGAGCAGCTCCTTGGTTTGGATATCTCAGAGGTGTAATAGTCCCTACTATAATTTTTAAATAATGGTTGAATCAAACGTAGAGAAAGCAGCCCTACTCCACCTCTTACATAAACACCTCCAAACTGCAAGAAAAATCTCTATGGTTTATGAGGCCAAACCTTCAAAGCAAGCAACTCCTTTAAACCTACTGACAGAATAAGTAACATAAATATACTGCAAAAAGGTGTATGGAAAAGGCAAAGAAATGTTTAGATTTATGGAACACGTATTTGGCCCATTCTGGCATTGTTCTGCTGCAATAAATGCAGCAGCTTCTAAATGTATTCTTTCCAAAATGATTTTTACCTACAGAATGTTATGAAATGAGAAATAGGGCAGCAGTTCTCAGTCTTACTGGAAAGCTTCTCATTTTCACTCTTCTTATGTATGGATGTTGACAAAAGGTATTGAGGAAAACCATGGAGAGCTCAAACTGATGAAATCATAATGGTGTATCAAACACATGGAAAGCTGCACAGCAAATTTTGTCCTATTTGGAGGGCATCTGGACAGTAAAACATAGAAACACAGAAACATAGAAATGTCTGGGCTGGAAGGGACCTCCAGAGGCCATCTGGTCCAACCCCCTGCTGAGAGCAGGGACAGCCTCAACTCGAGCAGGGTGCTCAGAGCTCTGCCAGCCCCACCTTGAATGGCTCCAGGGATGGGGCCTCAACCACCTCCCTGGGCAGCCTGTTCAGGGCTCCACCACTCT
>JANHFX010001604.1:0-16652 GCA_027560015.1 Chloroceryle amazona | reverse complement strand
AAGGGAGGAAGGTCGCCTAACAGCGGAGGGAAGGAGGTGGTGAGGCCGCTGGAGGTTCTCCCCGTTTGCAGAAGCTCCCCATCGTTTTCCGAGTTGGTTTTGCTTTCGGTGAGCCGGAGGGGCGCTGGGGAGAAGCCTCCCCGAAGCCAACGGGGACTCAGGGCACCCCCCGCCCGGGGGGCTGCAGCAGCTCTGCACCCACCGCTGCCTCTCCTGCGGCTTCTCTACCCGCAGGGAAATACAGCCCTGTCGCGAACGTGCAGAGGTAGTTAGGGCTGCTACGGCAGCCTCTGCCGAGTCGCTGTCAAGTCAGAGTTTAATTAAAACTGATTGTATTTTTTTTTCTAGGTTTCTTTTTCCGGATGGAGGTTTTAGTTGTGGGGTTTTTTTTCCCTCTCGCTATCGCGATAACATCTCTTTTCTCAACGAAAAATCCGCCACCTACTGTAAATGTTAGTAACTAGTCTCCTCTACCTGAGAAAGTAGCTGGACAAAGCTTTTCTAGTCATACAGCGTCCGTATCCATTTTGTCATTGTCAGTTTTAGTGACCTTGTGTTTACAGCTGTAGCAACAGCGGCGGTAATTCCCAGGAACGTGCTATTATGGCAACTGTTTTATTCCTCTCTACAGAAAAATGCCTCTCCAAGCTTGAGCTGAAGAGCTACTCTCTATGCTAAATTATTTGGAGGGGGCAGGGGAGGGAGAGAAGAGAGCTCGTGTAGCACAGCAGGTTGCAAACCACGAGAGTCCGAACTGACAAAAACTGTCACATTAGGCAGTATTTTAATCGTCTTACACCAACTACGCTCATTTCCCAAGCAAAGTATTTTGCTCTTCTTTTTCCCAGTTTATAATCATCTCGTTTATGCATTTTGGTTTATTAGTTGTCATTTGAAGTTTTAACTTTGTAACTCGGAAAGACCTCAAATAAACCTCCTCCTGCATAATCCTAAAATAAGCTATTATTAGAACAGGACAGCTAATGCAAGAATTATGTAGGCTGGACAGCAGCCTTAATACTTGGTGCAAAATAAAGCACAAATGGAATTCTTTCCCAATCTATTTTCACACACTTTTAACACCTGAACTGTGTTGCTGTACAGTAGATTTTACAACTGGGGTAGAGTAATAACAGCTGGAGTTTTTTGGATTGCAACCCTAAAAAATGTCATGTCCCTCACTCTTCACACTTAGTGTTAACCCTTTAGCTGAGAATGTTACTTAAGGTGTTGTGCTCTGATAGTGCAGGCTGGCAGTTTGGGAGCCACTAGGATTCTTGTAACATCGCACTCAGAAGACCCATTTCCTTCCTGGTGGCAGCACTGGCCCTGGTTTCATGCTGCAGTGAACTGCTCATTTTCTGTCGGTTCGGGTCTGTGAGTTGCCTCTAATTTAAGTGACAGAACTCATACAGACACCAGTGCTGACACCAAGGAAGGGGGAATAGCTGCTCAGGGGGTGAAGAGGGCAGCACGACTACTTACTCCTTTGGGGAATGATAGGTTAGATGATTCATCCAGAGCATGAAGCTCCAATTCAGTCACTTGAGCATAAAGACCAAGTTAAACTACCAAGGTAGTGAACTGAACACTGGGCTTACACTAAGCAGCAGCAAAATCCCCTCATACATTCAGCTGCAATGATTTTAGATGGGATGATTATGAAATGGCTCTAAGGGGTAGGCTGCAACATGAATGCAATGAATTGCTGCTGTTTCTCACAAACACCATCTCCAGTCCTGTTAAGATCCCTGTCGATTGTGTTTGCACACAGCCTACTAAAAACAGGTTGAGGACAAACACCTAGGTTTTTAGGTGGTGTGGTGATACAAATAATTCACAACAGTCAGAAAACAATCATGTGAATGCATTAAAACCAAAAACAAACAAAACAGCAAAAAGAAATTAAGTTATCACAGATCCACTGATGTGCTCACATTGTTCAAAAAGATCAAGAATCCTTCACTTGAAGATGCTACAGAGCTGGGTATTCAGCTCCTAAGGACACATCACAAGTTTTTACAAATTATCAAGTAAACAAACTGCAGAAGAGGTATCTAAAATTCTTAAGTTGTGCCAGTTATGTAAAGCTGTTTGGTTTCTCCTTCAGTTGGGTGATTTGCTTAATACGTTACGAGATCTGCTTATTTTGACCTATTTTTATTATTGAATTTTGTACAAATCCCTTTTACAATTAAATTAATCTATATAAACTCTACCACTAACTACCTTCAAAATCAAATTCTCAGCCGAAAATTTTGGATTAACGTGTTCTCTTCTTCCTTCAGCTTTTCATGTCTGAATCAATTCTTCACAGTAATCCCTTGTAGATGTCCATTACCTTTATCCCTTTACTTCATCATTTCTTTCTTATCCTTTAATCTGCCTACCACCTTTTATCTCCCCATCTTGTTAATAGTGTTTCGTTAGAAACTCAACCCTTTAGTTACATAATTTTTTTTCCTGAAGTTTGTCCTCTTTTCTCTTTTCTTCTAAGTAGGAAGATTTCATCTACCTTGAAGCTAAAACTTCCTAATTTCTCCCATATTGAGCACAGTATTATTGTGCCCATGACCTCTGACACTCTCAACTGATTTCTCTCCTAGTGTTTAAAACTATAATGATAACAAAAGCATTACCCTCTAATTCTTTGCACAATACAGTTAGGAATTAGCCTAAACTATATAATCCTTACAGCTCAGTTAATGGGTACCTGAAGCTTTGGGACAGAAGAAAGCAACTCTCCATAGCCTTTATCCACAGAGCTTTGAAAATACATGTCTGCTCTTGATGAGCAGTTTCTTTCCAGGTCATCCCATATAGAAAGAAGGGTAAATGCAGCACCCATGTCATGTAGAGACATGACAGACAAAACCTTTTAAGAGAGTCCACATTTTAAAAAAAAATTCATTATTATTGGCCAAGCTTCTTGAAACAAACAGTAAAATTCAAAGTAAGAACTTGAAGTTCTTATATGTCTTTTGGAAGATCTAAAAGTACATAAAGTACAATGCTCAGTAATTTCCATATCATGCACTGCAAATACATGCTCACTTGGTCAGATAAAGCTAGTAACATTACCCAGTCAGATTACTTTGAATTATTGATAACCTGCCATTGATTTATATTGACTAAATAGACACTAGATCCACAATCTTTCAGAATAAGGTATACTATTAAAATGACTGAACGGGGATTCAGTTTAAATGTAAGTAAAGGCCTAAGAACATTTTGGATTCAAGATGCTTGTCAATGGAGAACTACATATGAAGAATATTTTTCCAAATAAAATGGTAAGTATATTTTCTTCCTGTTTATTAAAGGAAGTGTGTTTTGTTCATTAAGACAATACCTGGATAATCATGATGTTTCTGCACATGGCACTGCAGGAGCCATTTCATGTATCACATCTGGATCATCACTTCACTGTTAAAGGCTTCAGACCTGCAAACTGGCAACCAATCACAGTTCTCTGTAATTTCTTAAGGAGCAGATAGACCTCAGTCATCAGACTGTTAATTGTGAGTAATTATCTATCCCCTTAAGCTTTCTAGCCTCAATTTTAATTGCAGAAAAAAAAATATTATTAGAGAAGTAGTAGACTTGACTTTACAATCCCATAATTTATGCATAACTTCAATCACCTTGGACTAGATTAGTTTATTTCAGTAATATGCCCTGTAGCTGTAATTACATCTCACCCTCTTGTTTTTCTAAGAATGATGCCACTTCATTCTGAGATTAATGCCTGCTACTGTATTTGCATTATTTTTAATTATTAAAATGTTATTTTACTCTCAAATCACATTCTAGTAAGATCTGAGATATTGATATTTTTACTTTAGAAAACATTTTATTTAATTTACCCAGTCTTGTTTGAAGGCTCTAATTAACTAACTTTTGGAAATCTAACTGAATTCACGAGACTAAGCATGTTACCAAGGCTTTTAAATTTAGCTCCTGTGATGCCTCCTGTACGAAGCACGTAAAAACATCGGTAGAAATAATGAAAACATTTATTTTGCAGGATGCATAGAGGCCACTATAGTTTAAAATGAAATGCCGAAGGTTTGAGTAAGACATATCAGTCATGTGGAGACATGTCAATAGCAGGAGACTGCAATTTGTATACAATAAAAATGATGAAAAATTAATCTGATGGGGGTCGGGTGGTTTGGATGTTTTCTTTTCAAACTGCACTGATCTTTTTTGATTGTAGTCACAGATTATAATTTGTTCTACAGATAAGAACCACTCCAAAAAAGAATTAGGGGAACTGGAAGGAGCAAAGTTTGCAAGAGAATAATCCCTAGCTAGAAATTTTGTAAACATCTCTAGGACTTAAGGTGACCCACCACCTTTTATGTCTGTGTTTCTCTCCAAATAAGCATCAGATTGTGGAAAAATTCTTAAATTTTGTAATTTTATCATGCAACAGTCACCCCATGAAACTTTCTGACACAGCAGACTTCTAATCCAGTGAAGAACAACAATGCTTTTTGTTTAGAAACTTGAGTCCTGGGTGCTTATTTGTGATCCTAGCATCTTTCCACTTGGGAACATTTATGAAGTTTTTATGGGTTGTTTGTTGGTTGTTTTTTGTTTGGTTGGTTTTTTTTTTTGTGGGTGGGGGTAATTGGTTGTGGGGTTTGTTTTGTTGGGGTTTTTTGTTTGGTTTAGCCTCTTTTGAGGAGAAACCTTATCAGATCATCTTACTAAAAATCCCTGCTGTTGAGATTATATCAAGTTTGGTGGCTGCTGGCAGCTCAGGCCAGTTGCAAAGCTAGTTATTGCAGGAAACAGAGCAACTTCTCCACAAGAAATTCCACATTCCCAATTATGTCTGCTTTTATATAAAGGAAATATTTACTTTGCTATCATTCCCTTGTCATTGTCAAAGCTAAAAGGAAATCTTTTTATTAAAAAATATATTACAAAGGATGAATCACACGTTAGAAAGATTATCAGATCTGTAGTAGGTTGCAGAAATACTATGGATGCTTCAGAAGGCAAGAGTACTTCAGAGGTCATTAATTTTATCTGTGCAAGAGGGAAATGCAAATACCATTAAAATTTCAACAGTATATCACTACTAAAATGCTGTTGTGATTTCACAACTCAGTACTCTGTGTCTGGTAAGAGGACGTACATCTTACCATGAACAGGAGGGCCGTGTAGTCCCAACACAATACCACAAATGGTGCCAGCATAGCTGCCAAAAAAACCCAAACAAACAAAAAAGACCTGAACAGATGGAAACCCCTTAATCTTTCTCATAGTCCTTGACACTCTCCTAGGTAAATCGACATCTGTTGTCTTGACTATGTTGACTGCTGAGCACCTCTTATCTTCTCACACTCCCAACTGTGAGAAGCAGCATTGCACAGCGCATTGGTGATTCATGTGAGCCACACACTTACTCCTCCACGTGTTTTGAACATAAACTTGAACTGCTCTCAAGCTTCACACATGGTTGCAGTATTCAGTACTTGCCAGTGCAGAAGCATCTCTGGGAAGGAAGCCTGCTGTGTTTCAATTCAGTCAGGATCTCAGATGAATCCTTTTTAAAAATACAACTGTAAACTCCCTAAGGTACAGCCGTGATGACATTCATGGGGAACAGTAAAATGCTCTACAGCTTCAGCAGACCAAGAACATCAGAACATTACTTTTCAGATTCACAGGAGAGTTAAGCAACAGGGCCACTTCCAGTGGCAGAGAACTGTATTATTAAGTGTGGCATAAAGACACTGGAAACCAGACTGCATAACAAAATACTAAAGAAGGAATTTAGAAGGGTTAAACTGCATAAAAACTTTGGGTAGAGAAATGCAAATGCTTATTCTGTGAATTATATACAGAACTAGACATATCTATTTAAGAGATGTCTAAACGGGGTGGGGGGGAGTAAAAAATAATAGACCCCAACAGAAACGTACCATGATACTGTTTAAACAACAAGTAATGCAGAAATGTTACTATAATTACTCTTTTAAACTACTGCAAATATGCAATGCATGGTATATGTTTTGTTTTTAAAATGCTGAATGTTAATATCACTGGAAATCTTTACACTAACCTTTTTCAAAATTAACTTGAAAGTTAAGAGTATTTGTCTATGATGTAAGAAGTAGGATGAAAGTTACAGTAACATGAATGTCTAGAGTTCCAGATAGAATGGCAGAAAAATCTAAGTCTTTATCCCAACCGTCAGACATGCTCTGTAACAATTACCATGTATCTATATGTAGCAGTGCCACCTAGTGACCAATATTATGAAAAATTCTTCTTAAAATGTCTACCACAGAAATTTATCGTATGAAATAAGATTTTTCCCTGTTTTTTTTAAACATGCATATTAAAGCTTACTCTTCCAAATCTCAGTATGTGAAGTACCAAACTGACAATGATATTTCCAATTTATAAACGTAACAATATTTATAATGTAAGCACTAACAAGAGTATTTGGAAACTACGGCACCTATACATACTGAATACAAACAGGTCTCAAAATAGGGCAGCTATAGCATAACCAGCCATTGGAGGAAAACACAGTGCAGGAAAGAGGAAACCCAGGAACACTAAAACTAACCTTCACGAAGAAGATCAGCAATCTAAACTTCCTTACTTTCTCAATGACACAGTCATAAATAATTCATAGACCTATCCCAGTAACAGTTCAAATGGCAGGTCATTTGTCCACCTTTCTTCAGAAAATCCTCAGAAACAAGAGTCAGGAAGCCTTTCAAAGCATCCAAAACTGGGTAGGAGGAGTGCTGAGCATCATCCCTCTCACATTCACGCTTTCTCATGCACTCAAGCATCAAGAGCGGAGCTGGATGCGCAAGTATGAACAGTGCTGTGTGGTAGCAGCAAAAGTAAAGGAAACATTTGGCCAAAATTGCACAATAACAAGCAAAGACAGTTGTGTATGAGGTGACCAAGCCTCAGAAAAGGGGGACTGCAGCATCGTACCATGCAAGCTCAATACAGATCAAGGCACTCATGTCACACACTGACCTGCACAGATCCAACCTCCTAATCGTGTGAATGCCCAGTAAGCTAAGAGCCCAGCCAACAGTTATATAACATTATACTCAGTATCTGTCTGGGAAACATGCACTAACATCACTAACCACAAGGTACTAGACAGGATAGAGGCTGCGGAAATTTAAGTCCTCCCCTCCTTATTGCAAAAGTTTCTCAGATGGGGCATTTTTTGCTGCAGGTAGATTAAATAACTCAGGCACTTTTTTGTTGTGTTGTTCTAGTTACCCGCAAGGGTTAAACAGAACTCTGCGTGCCTCTGCAAAGGAGTGGGAATTGCCCGCTCATTATACCCATAGTTAAAAGGGTAACAAAACATTCAGCTATGATAGGGAAGAAGGCAAGAAGAAACAACATTCCCTTCCTCCCCCTTTTGTTTATAATTGGTCCAGGCTAATGTATCTGCAGACGTTCAAATAAAGCAAAGGCTGGAAAACAGGAAGGTGAAAAAATAAAGAGGGTGTAGGCTCACACTGAACAACAAAACCACTGAAAAGCTGGCTAAAGAAAGGCAGTACAGTTTTGTGGAAGCAGGAAGAGAGATATGCTTTTACTTTGGTCATGGCAATGCCAAAGTGTGAAGAACCTAAACTTAAAGAACGTTAGTGCAAAGACGTGACTATACCATTTGTACACTCCTTCTGTGGGCCCTTCTCCGTTTTTCTACAATAGCTTTCTGTGAGGGGGCTGCTGTTTGAAACTAATGGTGGAAGAAAGAAAAAAAAAAGGTTGTGACAAAGATGATAGACAGTTAGTGACAGGAGATTCCTTCATTATTCTCTCCCTTGGATTGGTTTACCATGTAAGACTGTTCCCTTTCCCCCTTCCCTCCTCTTGCTCTGTTCCAGGCAAATGTAAAAGAAAAAAATATTTTACTTGATACTTGTCTCCAAAATAGCTTCAAAAAGAAAACCAATTGAATGTGATTTCCTGCAAAATTTCATTATTCTCATGTCCTCTGTCTTTTCCTGGTTCAATACAACATTTTGTCTAGCTGCAAGTAATTGATACAAATATTCCTTGCAGCCCACAGTTCACCATCAGCTCCTTGGTATCACATCACAGAGACTGCAGGTGTCTCCACTTCATCCTATTTTAATCACAGAATTGCTAAGGTTGGGAAAGACCATTAAGATCCTCAAGTACAACCATAATCTAACTCAGCCAGGGCCACTGCTACACCATATCCTTCAGCACCATATCTAGACAGCTTCTGAATACATCCAGTGATGGTGATGGAACCACCTCCCTGCGCAGCCTGTTCCAGTGCGATAACCCTTTTGGTATAGAAGTTTTTCCTAATGTCCAACTTAAACCTCCCCTGGTCTAACTTCACTCTGCCTTCAGTTGTGACTTGTGAGAAGAGACCAACACACCCACTGCTCTTCAACTTCCTTTCAGGCATGTTTCCTTAAGAAGTTTAGTCATAGTCTAGTCCTGAACTTTACCCATTACAGTAGTTATGAGACAAGCTTAAAAGAAAATACAGAGCATCTCTGTTACCCATATGTTTAATGGCTGTGGACTTAAATATTAATGTCGTACAATTTCATATCGATCAACCAACGAGTGGAATTAAGAACACACAAGGACTCCCGATTCTCTTTGAAAAGGTCTGGTTTCTGCACATACAAACAATTCAACAGCTTGTTTGAACACGTAGATATTGCTACCCTGCAAACTGTTAGTGTTTTTAGTGTCTGTTGGGTTTTTTTTGTAGTTTGGTTTGTTGGTTTTGGGTGGAGGGGGTAGTTGTTGGTTTGTTTGGTTTGGGTTTTGTTTTGTTTTTTAATAAGGTACTTAATTCTTCCATTACTCAGTCTAGGAATTCCAAGTGATAGCAATAAGGACAAATCTCAGAAGCCAACTTTGAATCCTATCTCCTGGATGTCCATAAACACCTCTGAAAACGCTCAGACAGTAAACTAGTGTAGCACACATATCCAGGCATCTCCAGACAGTTAAAATATGTGGGAGTTCAGGGACATTTGAAAAAATATACATTAATATCTCTAGAATATTTGACTTAACAAAAATGTAAGTTAGACTTTACAAAGGCTGCCAACTTTCTCCTCTTGGTGATGGACCAAGCAAGAATAGTAACCGTTTCCTCATTACCTTCCAGCATTTACTAAAGTTTTTTCTAGAAGTTAAGATACCAGTAATTAAGTCTTCTTTTACATCCAATTCCAATGCAGACACCAATATTTCCAGCTGTACGAAAAAAACTTAAGTGCATTAGAGCAAATGGGAAGTATTCATAAGGCTCCAGATTTACTAAAAGATTAAAAAAAAGTATTCTCTTTTTCTGGAACTCTTGCATTGATGTAAACCAACTAAATCACTGGGCCAAAGCATGACAATGCTTTCCAGTCATAGCAGCCTTACACTCCAACCTCTGCATATAAAATAAAATTTAAAAAAATAGCTGCTCACAGCACTTTTCCACAAAAACGGCAGATACTTTTTTGCACCATGTTCAGCCCAAAGCCCTTGCAGACAGACAAGGGAAAAGGCAAATAGGAAGTTTGCTCCTTAGACCATTTTGTGATGTTTCACTGAGAGGGTCCCAGAAAAGAGCAATCTGTTCTCCCTAGCCACAAAGCAAATACCTCAGACTTCAGCACACAGGAAGTATCATCCAGATCAATGGCCATAGCACAAAACTTCTATTATCTTTTGTTAAAGCCCAGTCTGCTTCACTTATTTGGGCTTCTAAGCAACATCAAGTACTGTTTTAATGTACCATGCATAATGCCCAAATAGTGGGGGTGTATCTCTATTGAAAGGACTGCAGTGTGCAACACACACAACGTGCTGCGGTTTATTTTCATGACAAAAAGGCAGGTGTAACCTGTATCCATGACTTTCAACCAAAAACACAGTAATAAAAAAAAGTGGGTTAGAAAGGCAGAAATCACTTGAGGATCTGTCCCAGCAAAACTGGTTCTCAGTTTCTACCATTCTGAAGCTGCAGCATGAAACTGAGTCTGCCTATCAGTAAGAATTGTCTTTTTTTCAGATTTACTTCCTCTACCACGCCACCAGCACAGCTTGAAATGCAACAGTATTGCCTTTATTACATCCCTTTACATTTTCAGGTTTTGTTTATGGAAAACTCAAGAAAAAAACAAAACAAAACAAAATGAGAGCATAAAAGCACATCAGATTTATCACTCCTCCTCTGGCAGTGTCCCCATTCTTCAGAATCCCAAGTCAAAATTTCTTTGGTTAAGACATTCTCTGAGCAAGCATGCACAACAGTTCAGTGGACTCTGGCTGCACAATACAAGCAAAGAAATCTTGCCAAGTTTTAGTGTGGCCCTTTCTCCGACGTGCTTGGCTAACACGCCAGCCTGAATTTTCAAGTTTGCTCTTGGCTTTGTTTTAGTTCAGAGCTCAGCGAGGCAACTACATCAGTATTCTAATTTAATTAGAAGGCAGAGTGCCACAGATGAAATTTGGATTAAATGCAAAAGCAGAAGTATATTAAAATGCTTTTAAATAAACGTAGAAAGGTAAATATAATTCAAAAATTAGCCTCTGGGTTTCATTTCAGAGAATAAATTTTGGGTCTCCAGAAAAGCTTAATGCATTAACTCAGTTTTTATAAGCCTAGGTGGTGGGAAATCAGTACGTGAAATAAACAAGCTGTTAGGTCAGGTACATTCTCCAGTTATTAACTGGAAACTAGAAGCCAGCTCTGCAAATACCTGCAACTAACTAGTTGACATTGCTATTCTTCAAGAGTAACTGTATGCTTGTTATGCGTAGCTTCATATACTCCTTATTCGTAATATTGTTGAGTCCAAGAGCATCTCAAGTTTACAGACAAGTGTTAACAAAGGGTTTACGCTCCTCTCGGTATCTTCACAGTCAACATTTTAAGGTGTCTTTCTGCACTCCAGGGTTAAATGTGTAGTTACTTGCATTTAGTTTCTTACTCTTGCATATAGAAAGTCTACAGTGATGCTTCTCTGTATATATCCTGATCTTTTATCTGCCAGGATGAACAAAGCTGAACACATTTCCATAATCACTGCAGAGTTGGCTTTAAGTACTCAAAAGTGAAAAAAATCTTCACAGAAATGCAAGAATGATGCTGACAAATGCCTGTCAAAAAGACAAGGACACATACCTTGCTGAACAATAGCACTTGCTGAACAATTGTGCACACAATGTGCAGAATGGAAAGTTTACTCGATCCAAGTGTATCCGAAACATCAGTGTAAATAAAAGTTCTTGTCACACTGTTTCAAGAACAGCCGCCATTTCCTTGAACTGTCTGAAGAAGTTCTAAAAACAAAGAGTCAAGATAAATTTCAGTTGCTTGAAGAAAAGCTCAAACCATAGTTCAAACTAGCATGTTAAGACAAAAATTACATCATCTTTTTTTCCCCACATTCCTTCTTTCCCCCAGTTACAGTTTGCAGCTTGAATTGAAAGTTTCTGCTTTTCTTTTTGTGGGCCAACTGGAATTTAGCACATTCACTATTAAGTCTACAAAGGTGATGCCTTATTTGCATGGATTTGCCTATTAATAGGTGAAGATGCTATGAAAGAAAAATCCAAAGTAGCTCTTGCCACAAAAAAAACAACTACAAAAAACACCACACCAGAAAAACCTCCTCACACTAATGTTTCTATTTCCATCTGAAATAGTCCAGGCTTCTCAAGTACAGCATCCATTTCTTACAGTACTTTAACAGTAAATTACTACATAGGTTTCAACTAGAATGAACATAACATTTCACAACACCCAACAGTTCAGAAGACCATTCTCAAATTCTTGCTTGTCCAACTCCAAGGATTTATTTGTAAGCTTGTCTGATACTCTAAGTGACACAATTGCCCTTGAAACAGGAATGACAACAGAAGTACACAGATAAAAGCAAAGCAATTAAGAGCCAGTGTTGACAAGATAGACTGACCTCCATTCCTAATCATTAGCAACTATTAGGCTTAACCCAAATTTTAAATTTTGAGACTGAAGAACAGTTCCATGGATTTAGAATATTCCATCTAAATTTAATAAGGCAGAGTGACAGCTGACAAGAAAGATCCAGAAGTCTTTAAATCTGCAGTTGTTAGCTTATTTGCAAAAGAACAGATTAATTACTGCTAAATTAACATTTTCAGGTAAATGATGGAGAACTAAATGTTATAAGTATTTAGCATTGGTGTTTTAAATAATTAATACTGCATCTTTGAATGACTGTACTAGTAAACAAGCAACACAAAAGTATCAATCAAGGTATACAGTTGCTCTTTCACAATATCACTGTTTAATGAGTCTGAATCAAGTAACATTGACTACAGACCTTGAACTGTGGGATCGTCATTTCAAAAGATTTGTCCATTATTTGTCCTGAAGGGTCTGTCACTTTTAGAGTCACTGTAACATAAGGATACTTCAGAGACCTGCAGGTGTCAGAGCTCATTGCAACTCCCAGTTTCCATTTAATATCTACAAACTACAAAGAAAAAATAAATAAATCAGAAACAGTATTAAAGAAGTATCTAGGCTACCACTGTCATTCTATTAGATGGATATTTTGCAGACTATGTAGGACATCTAGAGCTCATATCCAAATGGGAAACAAGCATACACCTTCAGATGTTATGGATCTGTCCCTCCTTTCAATAGTGAAAAAATAAACACATTAAATTATTTCACTTCATACATTTTCCTTTTTAAGTACAATAGTTAAGTACAGTTTATTTACAACTCTTGTAAGAAGAGCTTGAGACACAGATTTCACTTGGCTTGTATGTTCATGCTTTTGTCCTTTTTCAGAAGTTTCTAAATCAAGTGGAAACACGATAAAAACCTCACAGTGCACAAGAAATGTTATAATAGCAGTAATTGAAAAAATGAAGGCATTTCATAATTATATTTTAGATAAACCAAAGTATATAATAAATACATTTTAGACAGGTAAGATCATATTTAGTCTTAAGACAGAGAACAGTTAAATAAAGACGACAACATTTAAAAACTTGATAACAAGAATCAGATTTATTTTTATCCTAATTCCATACTCTTAAATTGTTGCTAGAATAAAAAGAACTTAAAATGCAAACACACAGTGTGTTAGTTTTGCTAAAAGGAAAAACAAAAACAAGCCAAAACAGAAGTTGGAAATAGATGGAAGTATTTTTAAGGGAAGTGTAAACTTACAGAAGACAAAACTTATCAACTCTAAAGAACAATTCATATTACATTTAAAACAGATTTTTGTGAACAGTTAATACAATTGTCTGCCATACCAACTGCCATTCACCTAGTGGTACTATGGAGCACCAATTTTAAAGAAGATAAGAAAGTGACTTTATCATCCAAACAATAATATTAGAAAACTGTTCAGCATTTTGACAACCTTTATTGTAGTCGCCTCTTTACCTGGGTGGACATTGGGCAACATATATATAGAGAGAGGAAATCTTTCAACAGTCAAGAAGCACAGACATTTCTGAAAGTTAATAGTTATCTCAACTACATTTGTCATTCAATTACCTGCCCCACTGTGGCCATGTTTCTTGCATCTTCTGATACACTTATGGATTTTCCCTGCTCATTCCATACATGACGAATAACTTGAATGGCATGTTTTGGCAGCACACTGACTGCACTGCCCAGAGTAGCGATGAGCTCTTCCGTAGAGAGATTGTTTCTGGCTGCTGTGCTATAGGTATACACAAAGAACACCCCATTGATTTCATTCTCTATAAATTTAGGAAGATCTCACTTCACCCCAAATAGGCATTTTTTTATTTCTGTTTTATGCTCCTGTGTATTATTTTAAAATAACTAGGCAGCTTGTGGTTTTGAGTTTGTTTTTCTTTCTGTTGTTGTGGGCTTTGGTTGGTTCTGTTTGGTTGTTTTGTTACTTTTTTTTCCCCAGAATATTTTACAAATCTTTGGCATCCACATGCAAAAATCAACTTGACTTGGCTTTCAATGTGTCTTAATATGCAGAGACCAAGCTTTGCTGGTCTTGCACAATGCTTAACATAACAAAAGAAAAATAAAACAACAAGAAAAAAAAATAAATCGCAGCCTCCAAGTGCTGTTGCAACTGAAAAAAAGGCATAATTTAGTGAAAGATGTGTGCATAGAGCAGTTAAACATTATTATTACTTTAGAAACGAGGCAATTTAATTAAACATTTAGGAGAGGTAATTTAAGTATCATGAAAAGGCAAGTAAGGACCTCTAGGTAATGGTGTAATTGGTACTAACAGGATTCAAATGATGCAATAAACCCGTAACTCAAAAGGCAGCAAGTCTAGAGGAACGTTACCACTCAATTGCTGCAGCTAAGACAAAAAAAGCCCCACACATTTAAAAAAAAAAAAAATCACACCCTAGATTTGTTCACACAGATCCACTCCTTTTTAAGAGGCATTAATAAAAGAGAAAGAGTCAGTCCTCCAAGTCACATGGTCTAATATAATTTAAGGCTTCATATTTTACAGAGGAAAGTACTAAGTTACATTTCTGTTTTGTTTTGGTTTTTTTTTTTATATTAATGTTACATAAAATGTTTAGATAGCAGATAATAAAAGACCAAGCAAGATCTTGAAAACTTTATCTTTCTGAAAATATAAAAAACATAGAGCAGCACAATAGCTGAAAATACTACCTAAAAACTTTGCCTTTATCTGTGCAGAGTTCAACATTATAAAAAGGCGTACCCTTCAAACAGGCACAAATACTGGTTTCTAATCTTTTCAGAAAGAAGGTTTTACAACACACTTCTTCCAGGCCAAGGCCTAGCTGACTCAGCTTTAGAGCTGATTTTAACTTCCCCTTTTATTTTACTGGTAGTTCTAAGGCTTGCAGACAAGATCTTAGAACAGTTTTCCCTCTTTAGTTTTAATATGTAGTCTCATTTTTTGTAATAAGTAACGAAGCTCTGAAGTTTTTTTTTTTGTGTACTGAGAATTAGAAGCTTTTGCCCTTTTTCAAAATCAGTTCATTTTATAACCCACACATGATGACACTTTTTAATACCACTATTAAATTGGGGTGGAGAGAAAAGACATGAGGCAGAGTAAATTATTTTGTGCTTACCTGAAGAGAAAGGAAACAATGTTAGCAATTTTTGCCAGGTCACCAGTATTAATCTCAATGCCAGATGTCTGAATTCTCTAAAAACAGAGCATTCAAACAATTACAAATAATAAATTATGCATTAATAGAAGCACCTATGTACACCCATAAGAAAATTATTTGGGGAATCCATCATCTACAGTATACACAGCTAACATGCTTCCTTAGAAGTGCTAATATCCAAACTTACCTGACATAGTTCAGTTGTATTTACACCTGGGATCTTATGGTTCAGATGCTGAATTGTTTGTTCACACTATAAAGGAAGCTTAAAAACATTCTTAACATGCATTTCAATATACAGTACAAAGCTAGCTTGAATACTTGGAGATTATAAAACAAAAAAATAAAAATGGCCAATGCAAAAATGGGTAACAGGAGGGTGCTTTAAATGCAGAATGAAAAATAAAGTCATTGAAATGATTACTTTTGAAATTACATCAAATCCAAGAAAAGCAAGTGAAGACATTTTGTTACTACCTCACTTAGATATTCCTACTTTACACACCCTCTTGATGCTAACTTGAACAGCCAGCCTGTTTAAGTGCACACTACAGTAAAGAAACAGATTGTTTTCTAGACCAACTAGCTTGATATCTCATTTAAAGGAAAGACAAAAATACATTTTAAAAAGTGTTCTGTGATAGAAACATAAATTTAAAACAATTCCATTGCTCTGAGTAGGGCTGATCAATTTTATGAGTCATATAAACCTACCATACTACATACATGATTCCCTTTGCAACAGCCAAAAAAAAAACCAAACCAAGTAGAGCCAGCCCAAAACATCTCCTAGAATCAGAGTCCCACAAGCCCTTCCATGCCCCTTCTATTACCCTACCTACCAGTTCTGCAAAAAAGTCTTGAGACATTGAACTAATTTTATCTGCTGCACCACCAACATCTGAAAAAACACAAGCAACAGCAATCAGATGCAAATCCTTAAAGCGCTACAGTAATAACTGTAATCTCTCTCTGCAGAGTTTCTAAGTCATTATGCATGCTTGTACCTTGAAAGCAAAGCTTTCTTTAGGGGAGTTTGTCCTGAAGTGTATTAACATAACCTGCTCAGCATCCCAAGATTAATAGGGGCGAGTCCATAAGGCCTCAGAACCGTAGACTGAGTCTATGCAATCGCACAGTCCAGCAGCCCAGAATAACTCCCCCAACCCTGTGGGTCAGTACCAGCACCAAGTCCCTTAGTTTACCGGGAAGCCGGTCGTGCCGCGGCTGCCCTCCGGCACCAGCAGCACAGGACCGCTGCTTTCCCTAAGGCCCCTTTCCATCAAGGCCCCCTCCCAGCAGCGAAGCCCACAGGCGACCCGCGAAGAGCCCTGGAAGGGCCCCACTAGCCATCACAAGCCTTCATCAGCACCCACCACGAACAGCTCGCTCCGGGCCCTGGGTGAAGCGGCTCCGCGCGGCAGACCCCAGCTAAGACCTTAAGAGAGGGGGAACACCCTCACTCCCAGCCAGCCGCGCTCCCTTCC
>JANHFX010001603.1:0-54536 GCA_027560015.1 Chloroceryle amazona | reverse complement strand
GGTGTCTGATAATGAAGCTGTGTATCCCAAAACCCAGTTGTTATTTTTCTGTTCTGCTCTGGCGCTGATGCCAAATCCCCCCATTCTATAATTTCTACTAGAAGGTAGCTGTACAAGAATGTGAGGGAACTGCACAGGTGCAGCTGAGCTTTGTGCAGTACCCCACATTATCAAGGCACTAATGCGGATGTTGTACCCCACACAGCTTGCTGTCCTAACCCCTCATGACAGAGTTCTGAAGTGTACACCCAGGGCTCACAGATAAAACACATTGATGGATGTCTCCATGGAGAAGCTATATAACAATTTAAATAGCCTTTTCTTTTCTATGATTAGCCCCTTCACCTGCCACGTACGGCTCTGTGGAGTTCTGTGTACCCCAGGAGCAGTGTTTATCATGGTTGATGACTTGATCTCAATCCCTTGACTTCTTTCTTATATATATAAAAATAATAATCCTACTTACAAGCTTTTCAGCGACAATTCTTAGTCTTAAGTAGATAATTTGATTTTTTTTTTTTTCTTGTCGCTCGCCACATATATGCCTTCCTTTATGTTGGTATCAACAGCCCAGGCACATCTGGGTGGTGTTTTGGAAACTTGAATTCTTTCAATCTTATACCATCTGTTTTACCTTAGACATTGCTGTGCCTTGACATGTGATATGCTTTAATACAGACAGTTGATTCATAGGAAGGTAAATGTTTTTGTTTTGTTTTACTGGTCATTGGTTTTTGATTCAGAGTTTGATCAAAATGAATCCAGAATGGGATTCTGTACTCAAATTGAAGGGCAGGAAATAAAGGATGCTTGAATGGGAATATAGCTCTGGAAATGTGTGCACAGAACTTTTCTTCTGTATTCATAACCTGCAATTGCCCTGAAGGGATTTATTAAAATTCAAAGTGTGCTGATCCCAGACTGCTGGATTTCAAACATGAAATTTGGAACTGACTTTAATATATTGATATATATCAAAACTGATATTTCAGAACTGATTTTATTTATACACATGTGTATATGTTTTATATATATTTATGTTTATTGGAGCTTAGGCATCAAAATGTGGATGGGTCTGGACCTAGTAGAACAAGACTTGCATTGATATAAATCATAAACTGGGAGAACAAACAAGGACCAAACAATTTTTAAACCTTGACTGTCTTTCTAGTTTTGGAGTTTATAAAAAAAATACACAGATTATTTTCAGTAGGTGTAATTGATTCTGACGAGTTGAGCCCTACTTCGCCTGATAGCTGCAAATGTGCTGTGAGTTGATGGAGCATAAAAAGTTATCCCATCTCAGGTCAAAACAGGCTCAGGAGTTATGTTGCCTAGAAATCCAGACTTCGGGAATTCAGCATTTGTTGGTGGTGTTAATAAAGTAATGCTGCCACTCATCTGTAAACCCAAGAGCCAGGCTAGCTTCAAACCTTGAACATAATCTTCTATTACCTTGCTATAATAAATTCTTTCAAACGTGTTTGGACAAGCTGCAGGGAGAGATTTAATCTCAATATGTTTCTACTATTGAATGGTATACTGAGGGGAAAAAAAAAGGTGTTTAAAAGACCCCATGTATTAACCAATCAGAGAATGTGAAGTGATATTGGTGATAGTCATTCTGCTTCTTGCTGCTGCAAAAGTTACTGTGCTTGATTAGTAAATCCTGGTCACGTACTAAACACACTCTAAAAATTATGGTTCCCATCTCAGTGAAAATATGGTTGGAGAGAGCTGACAGTAATTTCATTAATTTTTATTTGGGTCTTAATGTATTTTAGTTTCACTTCTTTTTTTTTTTTCTTTCTCCATTTGAAACTTACTGTATTCAAAGGTAGTAATATTGTAGGGGAAAAAAGCTTTAATGGAATTAATGCATTAAAGAGCTGTTCCTAATAAGTAAGGGAGACAAACAATTTTTCTTTCATAAATTCATGAAGGCTTAACTAGAAAAATTATGTTCACTTTTCTTATTAGATGTATTTTCCTGAATGGGTTGGCCAGAACAGGAGAATCTGTGGTATTTAAGGTTTTCAGCACATGGGGTAAGTTCATACATCTCCTGTGGCAGAAGAGTGTAAAACTCATCCTGAATCAAGATTTTCTTCCTGCTCAGGCTAATGACATTACATAGTGTAATTTTATTTTTTTTTTTACCTGATGGTAAAAGTTTATCTGACTTTAAAATCCTGACTGAATAAGAAACTGGAAAAAGGACTATAGTTTTCTGACTGCAGATAAAAAGTATCTACAGCTGGAAAAATGAAGGGCAAAAATTTAGTTGACCTTTTTTGTGTGCATGTATTTATGGATTTATTGCTTACCCCTCTTACACATGACCGTAGTTAAAAAGATTTGGAAGGCATTCCATTCTTCTGGTCCTAATCTAGCATCTAGTTTTGTTTCCTGCTCTTTCTAAATTAAACTTGTGAAGAATCTCTTCAAGATGGGGTTATACAGCCCCTTTATGGTGATTGCAAAATATTAGTGCAAAGTACTTTGTGCCAGAGGGATCTGCTCTTTGCAATAGGCTGTACAGATCAAACAAGTTGTTATTAAAAACAGATTCTTGACTGATAATATCCACCATCTGGGAGCACTGATTGCAGATACAAAATTGGATTCACCAGGGGAGGTAGTTGTGCTGCTTAATGTTGAAATAGCCTTTGATAGAATAGGAAGAAGTGCTGTTTACGGCAGATAAATTCCATTAATTTCTTGCATGAATCCATTAAAACTCTCTGTTTATATCCTGGGGGCAATGGGTGATAACTGAGTATTTTCCAATATCATTTCACGTTGCGAACGAGGGAGGGATTTTATATAACTATGTATTTCCTTTTCTTATGACACTTCTTTGTTTGTATCAAATCCTGGCAGAGTAGGTTAGAACAACCACCAGATTAATGACACTTAAACAGATTGCTTTCTAGACAGATCCTGATTTTATTTTATTTTTATTAAAGTGCTGAGTACTTGGAGCTATCAGCAGATGCTGAGCAAATCTTTGTGTGACTTATCCTTGTTTGCTAAGGCCACAGAAAGATTTTGTAAAAGAGGATGAGAACAGAGGATTTTAGCTTTCCTGTGCTCACACTGCTAGCCTTGAAATCATGATATTTTTCCCCTGGGGACTAGGTTGGACTGCCCTTATGTGCTTGCTTTGCTTTTGAATGACAAAACTCATGTCTGGGAAAACTGAATACTTTGGTTTGTGGTTCTTAAGCTGTATTTTTATAATTTACACAGTTTGATGAAGTCATACTTGTCCGCAGGTGAAAGGTTAACAAAACATCCTCTGAGAGAGGCTGAAGTAGAGCCCCTGAGTGCAAGCACTTCCTCTGGATTAAATTTCTTTGTGTGTAGAACTTTATTTTGTCCGAGTCCTCAGCAGGCTTTTTCCCCACAGCCACCC
Organism: Chloroceryle amazona; assembly: GCA_027560015.1. NCBI lineage: Eukaryota > Metazoa > Chordata > Aves > Coraciiformes > Cerylidae > Chloroceryle > Chloroceryle amazona. Next base: position 51,118 of record JANHFX010001603.1, on the reverse strand, counting down.
TCGTGGAAAATAAACTTTTTGGACTTGGTATAGAAATAGAGCACATGATCATTCCCTAGTCCCCATCACTATCATAACATGATGGCAGGTCACCTCCTCAAAGGCAAAAAGACAGAGCAGCACTCACAGTTCCACTGCAAAGACTCACAAATTTATTCCAACCTCTCTCAGCTCTTGTTGAAGAGGATGAGTAGTTGAAGATCTGACTAATGGTTACTGTTAAACGGTAGTCTCAGCAGATGCACACAGGACATAAACTGTGGTGCAAGCAAAGGCAGATAAATATAGTACCTCAAAACTTACATTGAAGCAGCATTAGTATCACAAGGAATTTTACAAAAACCTGCCACAAGTAGCTATTCAGGGTGATAATCCTATAACCTGCATATATGGCAATGATAAAAAAATATAAAAAAGGTGGGGAGAATGCCCTTTTGAGGCTTGGAGTGTGAGTTTTAACATCAAAACTAGTAGAGATGCTTCCTATTAAAAGCACAATGAGAAGGATGCTTTTAATTACATAATTAGTAACATATCTGCAATGTCGCAGATTTCCTATTCCACGTTAGTTTGAGAAATCACTGTGTAGTTCTTCACTCCATTAAAAGCAGTCTTTGCCGAGCTCATATCATGATGGTGATTTGAGGCTATATGGGGAAAACAAATCAATCACAGTTTACTATTCATGAGTTGCAACTTACAAAGTCCCAAACCATCATATAATGTTCTAGAGCAAAATGTGTTGCAATAATAATTCATGTTTTATTGCTTCTTCATGATAGCGAGGTACCCATGTCTCCCTTCAACATATAAACCTTTGATCTCGTGAAAATGAAGTTCATTTATTTTGCCTCCCACTGCAGAAGCAATCTGCCAAACGCTCCCTGCCCAAATTCTGATTAACTGTCAGCTCAACTGTGCACAGTAAGTCTGAGAGCAAGCCAGATTTAAGACCAAATGCTAGGGCTGGGTTGTCTCCGGTCTGGGTCCGTCAGCTTTCTATGGCTGTGGCAATTTTCAATGTCAATTACAGATGACTCTGGAGACCTACTATGCAAAAAGACAGTGATGCAAAATGCATGCATTTTCTTTTTTTTTTGCCAGTCACAATATATCAGGCTGAGCAACTTCTTACTTCCTTGCTTAGCAGCGTTTAACTACTACTCCCCTTCTCCCTGTTACTCTTTTGAATAATAATACATACTAGTATATGTCATAGTCTGTGATGGTTTTTTTGTTTTGAAGAATTTTAGCATGTAGGTTATCAAGCTAGACTAGCCTTGTATGAGCTTCTAATGAATTAACCACAGTGTTGTTGAATTGCACAAGCTACATAAGGTTGGATTTGAAGCGTGTAACTATGATTAATGCTCGAAATACTAATTAGATGATGTAACAAACATCAGAGGACAAAAGTGGAGAGAGGGACATTGTTGATCTTCCCCTCCCTTTACCTAGTCATAGATAAAATGTTTGTAAGAATGTTATGCTTTCTAAAGGTCTGATTATTCTGCATAGGGGACCAGACTTGAGCTCAAAAATAAGGTGGCATAAGGGCTGTGTGTTCCTTGAACATTTACTATTTCAAAGTTGTCATGTAGGTGCAAAGTGACAAGCAGCTTAATCTTTCTTGCCATATTGCTATCCAAGAGCATAACCTTTTTCTTATTACTGTTTTGGGGTTTATTTTTTTTATTATTATTTAAAATGTAAATATCATGTTTTTACTATTGCTGAAGAATTATTTTAGAAAATGTGAGAAATTTACAATGTAACTTATATACACAAAAACTTCTGAAAGGTTTTTAAGGCTAATGCTGTGTAGCCATTAACCTGGGAAGGCCTCTTTAAAAGACTGGAAGTTTTATTCTTTATAGTCAGCTGTAACTGAAGAGGTGACAAGAACCTCCACAGACAGCTTCACTAACAGTAACTATATTCAGAGAGTGGGGAAAAAAAAAAAGATAACTAAATAAAACTATGTCGTATGTTCTGTTGAAATACCTTAAAAGATTTGCAAAGGAAGAATGGGCTGGTAACCAAAATGGAGTTATCTATTAATTTTTTTCATTAAACTGATAGGAACTTAATATCTTTGAGACTGCTACCTCTTTGCAGACTTCATTAAAAGTCTAGCCAACAGGTTAAGTCATTATTACAAGGACTGATAGACGCACAGGTACAGTAATTGCTTAAGCTTCACTTCATTAGTAAATTAAGCCAAAAATAGAACGGAGAAACCTCTGACTGGTAAGACTTGTGGAGCCGTAGTTTTAATTTTCCACAACAAGGCCCATTAGAAACCAATTGCATGCATCAGTGACTGTCCTTTCCTCGGCATGTAATGGTAAAGCGCACATGTTTCTAACCCTATTATCATTGTACTTACTAGTTCCAATAAATACACAGAATTTATGTGCAGCAGAGGATGTAATAGCCTGAGCCTGAGCTGTTCTGCTGTCTCTCTCATTAAAAACTATACAGTGGCAGGTACATTGAAACTTCCCACGAACCTTCAGATCTGCACTGTACCTGCTCCTTTGTGGGAGGGTTTCACATATTAATATGATAAACCTCCAGAGGGGAAAAATATTTAGCATTTGCATGCAATTAACTGTTTTCAAAGATCTATATCTGCAGTCTGCTTCTCCTCCCTCATTGCTGTTATCATTAAAAATGGTAATAGTCATGGACTGTGCTCGTCAAAACATTTATATAAACAAAAAAAGTTCTGTAAATATGGATGTTTTGTGGTTTTAGAGCATTTTTTCATAGGACTGAAAGTAAAAAATACCTTGTGATTGTTTTGTATCTTTGCTTTCTTTTGGAATGTCTTGTCAAGACCATGAAGCTCTACTTAAAATGAAGTGATTTGCTTAGAATACTAGGGTGGATATGATTTAAGTAACTGAAATTAGTAGTATGCTCCTGTATGGACTCAATTATTTGTTGTTGCGCTGGAAAGGTAGTTGATGGTATTCTAATTGGCATTATTATGTAAATGCTGGAAATGCCAGCTGAAGCTGGAATAATGCCTTGTTTTAAAGTTGGGCAAGTTCAGAAACCTTCTTATTTAGATTTTCCATTTTCTGTGGCTAGTTTACCAAAGTTAGCCCTTTTCTGAATATTGAGGGGGTGGAGTGACAGGGAAGAGTTTAAGTCAGAATTCTGCTTCTGAACTAGCTATGATAAATAAGCTGAAATATTTTCAGTCAACCTTCCTGAAACTTTTAATAATCCTTCTCATTGAGTGAGTTGAAAACGCTATGAAAATACTTTAGTATTCCTGTTTCTGGTTTGCTTGAGGCTAAAATGATGTAGATGTGTCTAAACAAGGTGAGAGGTGAATTTCTTTAACAGCAGTGGTATCAGCTTAGAGATTTGTTTAGTGGTCAGGCTTCTTTTTGTTGCTTATAATTCCTATTGCAAGGAAACAACTGATTAAATTGGTCCAATAATTCAAGGCTTTTGATTAAAAATAAAAAGAAAATTTCTTAACTTAATACAGGTCATCTTGTTGAAAAGCATCACACGGGGATTATCAGATTGTGGTACAGATATCTTAACTCAGACTCTCAATGTTCCTTCATTGTCCATGAATAACAATATGAGCATTTTTTTGGTCCTACAATTCAAAACATTTTAACATGTTATATCAGTTCTTCATCAATATCTATCGGTGTCTGGAGACTGTTGTAACTTTTGGGTTTGGATATTTTCTCTCACTGGTTTCCTGCATACTCTTATTTCTCTTAAGTAAATGAGAAAGGTATCTGACACTGAAGCAAAATAAGGCAAGAAAACCATGTCATTGAATGTCACATTTGAAAGTATAGATAGAATAATAATTTCAAAATAATGGAGGTGTAGCAGTTATAAAATATTTTGAGGCTTCCTGAAGATGTGATTTTAAGACACAAAAAAAATGTATTTATGAGAAAACGGTCAGTGAAATACAAGTTCATTTGCTGTCCTACGCTATGAGCACCAATAGCAATGACTTTTAGGTTCTCTTAGGCTGATTTGGGATACCTGATTACAAAACCTGATATTTTCTGAGGAAACCCCCTCTCTGCTCCAGGCTGTCATCTTTGCCTGACAAGTTATCTCGGTGCCACGAGGCAGCTGTAGCCCACCTGCTGCTGGCAGTGAGCCTTGAGCACGGCCCTTGCAGCCTCTGTATTCTTGTGCTTCCCGCCCTTACACTGCTTCTAAAATGGGCTCCCCGTGCTCAAGCCCATCTGTTGTGCTGAGGTGACTTGTATCAGGAAACACCAAGGAGGAAGGGGGGGTGGATTTTTCTGGTTGCTTTTTGTTCGTTCTTCTTTATAGGTCATACAGCACAATGTGTGTTGTTTCAAACTTAAAATATTTAAATGGTCTGGGGACTTAGATTCTGATGTGATGGACTTGTCCATAGCAGAAACTTGCAGGCTTTACATGACTTTATTTTTTTGATGTTCATCGAGGAGCCATCTTCTTTCCTTGTTTTGAGGCAACTGTATGAGAGAAATTGTAACTTCGACTCAGGTGTGTAACCAGTCCCTATAGCTGAAAGATCAGTTTACTCACTGGTGTTTACTCCCGAACTAAATAGTAATAATTCCAGATTAATCCTGTTCTACAGCCTAACTTTCATGAAACATAAAGTCCTATCCCCTGTGGCATGTGGGTGAAATTGCCCCACACTAGCTCAGAATGGCTGGCAGAGGAGAGAAAGGGGAAGCGAGTGGCCTTTCTCTGTTTAGCTTTGAAACATAGCATCTTAAACCTCAAGATTTTTAGGGTAAGAAGTTTTGTTTGTTCTTTTAATGTTTTTCAGGCTTCCTACTTCAATTTGAATAAGTCACAGGGGCATTGGATTAAATCTCTTTACCTCCATAAGGCTCCTCTGGCAGCAACCACACCATGACCTGGTAACTCCAATGCTGTCTGGGGAAGGGTTTCCCCCTCTGCTCGTGGCAGAGCAAAACCCACCCTCAGCCTCTTCCAAAAAATCATGTAGGAGGAGGAGATGGGGATGGTGTGGCCCTTTTCCACCAAAACTGTTTTTGAGGAGAGAGATTTCCAGGGTTTTCCCCAGGTATGTGGGGAGAGGCAGAGGCTGCGGGTTCCTCTGGCCCATCTCTGTGGCTCAGAGGTGAGTATATTTGGTTATCTAAACACTTAAGTACACTTAGTATTTAAAAAAAACTTTTATTTAAATATTTTTTAAATTTGGTGAAAATACCCATGTGTCTGTTGCTTGGCAACTGGTGAAGCTCAGGTGGATGGAGGCTGTGAGGAGACGTGAAGGGGTTGTGTGCATGTTTGGGGGGTATTGCTGAGCAATGGCAGTCCCCTCACGCTGGGCCTGCTGCAGCTGTTGGGACCTCCGGGAGGACACCTTTCTGGGGACCCTGTGGATGGGGCTTTTAATGCTGTAAATTTAAGATCTTCATATGTATTCTGGCCCCTACTGTCCTGTAGAAAGTGCTTATTATTCCCTTTCTCCAAAGGAAACAAAACACTGCTTTGTAAGCTCTCTTCCTTTTCTGCAAAAAGAAGCCTGGATGGAGGGCAGCTCCTTCTGTTGGGCGTGTCGCCAGGCGGAGGTTTGGCTTTACAGATTGTATTGATATTTTGCACCAGCCTCTGCAGCTGGGCTTGCTAAAAATATCTTTGGACATAATTCGGTGAGGAAAAACATTTTAACTGTGTAGAGGGAGTTTATTTGTTTTTAAGGTCTACATTGCTGTTAAATTTCATCCCCTCTCTTTCAGTAGTGTGAATTATTGAGTGCTCTGTGTAATGCTGTCAGGCATCTGGGTGCTGTGAGCTAACGAGTCCTATCCAACTGCATGTCAGTCTTCAGACTAGGTGGGGTTGTGTATTTGCTGAAGTGGAAGGAAAAAAAAAAAATCCAGGAAAATTGCTGTGACATGGATCATTGCTGTCTTGTTAAGAGTTGTAAAGTTAGACCTTTCTGCACTTGAGATTTCCTTTGCTATCTCCCAAGCAGTTACTTTCACTGATGCCCTCATCCTGCTCAGCCTTACTGGTGTGAGTTCCATTCCTGCATCCACCCTGCATTGACAGGAGCCACCCCTCCACTGTGTACTCTTATTTTCAGGTGCTTAAATGTAGTATTTTTCTACTTCGGAAGAAACTTGTGTGGAAATATAATCTTAGCTCTGGGCAAAATTTTGGGGTGGGAGGTAGATCCCCCACTGGTTCAGTCAGGACCAGCTGTGAATAGATGGTTAGGGCAGGTGACGATAGAAATGAGAGCTGACTGTGGACAATGCACTTCTTCTGGCTAAGTGGTACAGTGGTAACTTTAGTGATGTCTTTATTTTTCTGAAACAAGAACCACCTGGAAGATGAGTAGGTAGAATCTAAGCTTTCACCAAAATTTTTCTTGTTATGGTTAGATAGCTTTCCATCAGCTGTTGGTGGGATTTGGGGAGGTTCACAGAGGTGGACACAGCTCATGCCCCTTAATTCTGGTGAATTGGCTTCAGTATCAGACTACAAACAATACATGATTGGATCTTTCACATGAAATCCTCTCTTGCTCTATTGCATTGATTTCATGAAACCTTAAGTCCACCTGATCAGTACCATATCTATTGATTATGTGTTTTGATGTTGCAGTATAGTGTTGTATCAAATATTCAGATGTTTCATCAAAATCCAGTATCTGTCCTCATCTGCTGCTTGATATAAATCACTGAAGTATGTGAATTATAGCTGAATGAAATATTCATATGATTGATTCACCTGAAGATGCATCATAAGTCCTGAGTAGTCAGAAACTTATTTCCTTTTGTGATTTGATGAAATACCCAAATAAATAAACTGCTATCTGAGGGATCGACTTGTCTGGTTGCTACTTGTAAGTTGAGACCATATATTCCCCTCTTGACTTTTAAGGAGAATTGGTGGTCAATGAGGAAGTTGAGGAAGTCTCTCGGGGTGTGTTGTACTGGTGGAATGCAAACACACGGGATTGTGCAATGAGAAGGAAGACTTGAATGGTTATTATCTGAGAACTGTATTGCAGTACAAAGCACAAATTTTGACTACAATGTGGTTCTTATGCTTGATTACACTGGATGGATCTTGTGACCAACAAGAGTCTTGATTTAAGTGGAAATGGAACTTGACATATGAAGTGCTTTTCCAACTTCAAGGAACTAATTCTTCAGTGAGGTGAAACTGAGGTGAGGGCAGGCACGTTCATTACAAAGGTCTGGTTTTGTGGAGTCCATTAACACAGTTGGAAGACAATGATAATACTATTAAATGAGTACACTTGAAAAATGCTTGGGAAAATTGTCTTGTTAACAGGAACCAATGAGCTGATAACCTGAAATTAGACCAGTGGGACTTATTACACTTTAAAGATACTCAGAGCTGAAGGCAGAAGGATCAAGATTTTAAACACAGAAGAATACCTATGTTTAAATTCCCAGTTAAACTGAGAAAATATAATTACATGTGTTTTTCAGTATGTCTTGCAAAAATTATCCCTAGATCTGGAAGACCCTTCACTATGCTATAATGAAGATAATGGGCTTGGCATCAAATATTTTGCAGTCAAGCATAAAGGACCTTTGATGCTGAGTGATGTTTGAGAGAATATTGCAGGAACCTACTGGTTTTTGTCCGTCCATTTAATTGTTGAAAGGAAGTCTTTGCAGAAACAGTACCTCCTTTCAGGGAAAGATCTGCTGTTTGCTGATGGAACAGTCTGAAAGTTTATGTTGGTTAAAAAAAAAAATAAAAATATAGGATCTAAAAGTTGTCACTAATACTGCACATTAGAGCATTTTAGTGCTTTACAAATGCACAGAAATACCGAGGAGGTGTACTGGTTTTATACAAATGTCTTATGAAGGGACAATCTAACTCTCATTTAGCTAGAACTTCGTTCTGTAGAATTGCTTTTCATGAATGAATATGGACTTGGACAATTGCAAGACCCGCCCAACAAACCAGTAATAAATAAATTATCATTTTACTGTTTGTAGTGCTAGTGATGTTTTGGCACCGGTTTTGTGAGCAAAAGAATTCTCTTACAGAAAATTTTTGATGTTAAATGAGAATTTCCAAGACAGGAACCTGGATGTTCTGTATAGTTATATGGATATGATGGTATGGCACGCTTGAATAATGAAGTTGTGATGCTATATGCTCACAGCTAATTAATATTCTTATTAGCTTAATGAGACTTGCTCTGAAATAGATAAGACCTCAACATAATTTACAGCTTTAAATTTAAATTATTGTTGGGGTAAAGAAGTTGTAAATTGTGATTTATTTATTATTTTTTAGAAATGACAAAAAGTAGATAAGTAGTACAAGAAGAAAGCTTGGGTGAATGTTTTGCATTAAACTCGAAATACCTATCTGTTCACATGAAACACAAAAGCAATTCTGACTACCTTACAAAACCCCCTTGGTTTGCCTTCCCCTCCCCATGCTGAAGACAAACCATGCCCCCCAGTGAGCTCACTAATAGAACCGGTACCTTTTGGAACATCTTGGTGCAGCTCTGCCCTTATTGGAACTTTGGGGGGGAAAAAACATTATTTTTGAAGATGTGGGAAGGAATTTCCCCTTGGCAGCTGACAGGAATAACGTTTCTTCTCATGCAGTTGCCTCCTATCCTAGTGTTTTAGAAATCATGCTGTATTTTCCTTTGTTTTTATCAGGTAAATCTCTAGCTCAGTTCCAAGCACAATTCCAGACTGTTTAGTAACATGCACAGCAAATCTATAATTTAATTCATATACCTGCAAAGGCTGTTAAGCAAAATAACCCTCCCACATATTAAAATCAGAATAGAATTTATGCAAATCCCATTTCCCCCTTGAAATACTGGGCACTGTTTGTCAAAACTTTTTTTTATTAAAACAAACTTTGTGCTCCTTCTGTTTTCCATTTTGCTTTAAACCCAAGTGGGTATCAAAAATAATTTTCAACTGACTTGATGAAGAATTTTTCATTTAAACAAAAAAAAACACAACAAAATGAAAACAACAACCCAACCAAAAATCCCCAATGGTATGAATGCAATAATTCACAAAGCAGCAGCAGCAGCCTGAGCTCCTTTCTGAATTTTTAAACTTGAAATCTTACCTGCACGCTCTGCCCAAGTTCTGGTTTTAATATAATAAAAACATAATATTTAAGTAGAGGAACAATAATTTTTTTTTTGGTTGGGGAATGGCTATGCAGCCTCTCAGACTTTGCACCTTTCCCATCCTGTTTGCTTATACGTTTTAAAACCTGTATATGCCACACCCCCACACACCATGTTTTGTTTTGGGGTTTTTTTTTGGTTTTTTTTGGTTGTGGGGGGAAATAATCTTCTGAAGTTGTTTCTGTAAGAAACCACAGTGTACCTTCTCTCAAGGTTCCAGACTCCTCTAGCTTTTGATATGAGAAAAGACCCTTTCCATCAAGTTATTTCTTGTTGACCCTTTGTGTAACAGGGAGGTACTTCAGTTTTCTACTTCAGCTGTACTCCTTCATGCTGTGTGATTAGCAGTCATCTCTTGCATGAAAACAATTTTTCACATTTGATTTGTGAGCTGTAGTCTCCTTAGTCTTGGCAAATATCCTCTTTTGCAGCACGGTCTCTAAATCAAAACCATTCCTATTGTTTTAATGATTATCTAATTAATTGCAAATTATTTTCTCTGTGGCCAGTATGTTATGGGAACTTTCTTTGGGTAATACTGTTTTATGGTTCTGTACTAAATCAGCCAAGGTGCAAAGCTGTGGTGTACAATTGTGCCCTTTTAGACTCAGATTTGAAGAACTGAGATACTGATGTCATTATTTTGCTCCAATTTACCCACTTCAATCCTTTCTCCATCAGATATCCACGCTGTGAAACTGAAAGTTTTCCTGTGACTCTGTGTTCTGTCACTGCATCTACTTTAGTCTCTTGTGCATGGTTATGAGCAGACACTTGTGTTGTGGATGGTGGTGGTTGGTAAGGTGTGGTTTGTTGTGTTGGTTGTGTGTTGTGTTATGTTTTTAGTTTTTTTTCTTCCCCGCATTTGTAATGTTTCAGACTTTGGCAAATCTAAATGAACAGTTGTCAAACTTTGGAGAGTTCAGCTTTGTGTGAAGGATAGAAAGAAAAGTTAAGCAAATCTTTGCTGTACGTAAAGCAGTTTATAACTGAGAAGTGTTTCCTGGAGTGCTGCTCTTCCTACTTTGTTCTTGAATAAGTGGAACTACTTGAGGGATCCTGTAAGCCTCTGATTTATTTCCTGCATTGGGATGACCAAAAGGTAACAGGTCAAACTGTTAGTGAAGTCAAATCTGGATTTGCAGAAGAAACTTCTGCTTTGTTACATATATAATTCCTGCTGATCTGTCACAGGGTGTGTGCCTAAGTGAGGAATGGGGCAGAACTGAAGCTCTGAAGCTTTTGAGATTTCCTTTTAGTTCAGTAAGTATTTCTGGTGCTCAGGCCACCTTAGAATCAGGGTTTAGATGTCAGAATTTTTGCACCACTTTCAAAAGGTGACTCATGGATGATTTATTGTATGTTGGGCTGTGAAGGACAGGGCTTTGGTAACAAACCCTCAGATTGTAAAACACATCCCATTATTGTAAGAATCAGAAAGTTAACGTATTTATTAAAGTTCTGCCAATTGTGACAGCCAGCCTTGCCTGCAAATGTCTGTGCATTCTAAACTTCCATAGCTTCCTTCTTGTTTTTCAGACTCTTGTCAATCACTGCAATTATCACATAAAGCAAAAGTCACAACATAAACTTTCTTTACTTCTCTGCTGCATCCTTTTTAAGCTTAACACATAATGGAAGCTGTGATCTGTGATTCAGAAATATTTGACAACCACTTGCTCTTCAATAGGATGTTAGCGAAAGCACTGACTTTAAATCCTTTAAACTGGTCTAAATGCCCAGCCATGGTAGGTGAATGCTTAGTCGGCTTTGCTGCACGTGAATTTTAATAAACTATTGCACATGGAACAGTATAAAATCTTACGTAACTCTCCCACAATAAAGACGTAAGAAGGGAAAAAAAAAGTATGAAGGGTAGCAATTATATGATGAAAGTTGAAAAATGGGGAGTGGGAAAAAGTTTAAAGGTAAGGAAGTTGCTCTGGTAAAAGGTTGGAAGGCATGGACATTGCAGAAATAGACATGTATGCATCTCTGTGTATCGTGGGTACATCAGCGTGTTATGGAGAAATTTGTTCTGCATCATTGTTCTGATTGCATTTTTCTAATCTGTATGCAAAATGCCTAACCAGAACTCTTTTAATTAGCCACTTCTGCAGCAGCATGTTCCAAAATAAATCCTTTTGCAGCAGAGTCGAGATGCTAAGGACAAAACATACTGGGGCTTCCCCAGCAGCTTACAGCTGGGAAAACAGATAGGACTCTAGGTTCTTCACTGACTGTGTTCCAGCTGAACAGATTACTAGTTTAATGTCTGGGGGGGGGGGTTGATGTGTGGGTTTTTTTTGTGTGTTTTTTTTTGTTTATTTGTTTTTGTGTGTGTTTTATTCCTCACTTTTAAATTGCCTATCATGTCTGTGGTGAATAGTGCATCTAGAAATCTAAATTAATGAGTTACAATGGTTTCTAAATCCCTGATGCTGCACAACTGAAGTCACCAGGGACTTAACTGTTTACTTCAATGAGTGTAAGATCAAATCCTAAGAGAGGCTGTTTTATTGCTGCTGAAACAGTTGAGTATGTCATATCTATCTTTGAAAAGTACATATACGTAGACTGACAGACACTAAGCTGTGTTGTTTATGGTTTCTCTATTGTTTAATACAATCTATGATGTTCTTGCACCATCAGCTCTCAGATGAATTCTTTTCAGTTCTTTGTTCATGATTTCCAAGCTTCACAATGGAAATAAACCTTCAGGACAATAATTACCATGTCATTAAGTTACTGTTTCATTTTAATATTTGTTTAGAATATGGAAGGTTTTGCACTTTCCATAAATCAGTTTCTCAGGAAATAATGAGTCCTTCACTGCTTACTCTGGCAAAATCCACATGGCAGGGATTTCTTGACTTGGCACTGTATCCTTCAGTTCACAGCTTTATCTATATTTATATCCAAGAGGCAGTGTTAATCAGTCTTGTTAGAAATTGCTTGAATAAAAGCTTAACAGACATATCCTGTCCACTGCTTAGGTCTCTTGTGAACTTAGCTGTAAGGAGTTTCTTAGAGCGATTTCCATCTTTGTCTTCATGTAATACATTCAGGCTGGCTGCATTAAGTAAATAAAGAGTGGTGGGGGGCCTTTTTGGTAGGTTTTCTTAAATTCCAAATTCAAATGTATATAACAAGGGCTAATCTTCATGTAACAGTCTTTGTGATAATCATTTGATGAGATGCAGAACTTGAAGGAAAGATTATATTTTTTATCAAGAATGTGACTTATAAAATGCTTTGCCCCAAGAAAAGAAATCCATCAAATATGAAAGTGAAATGGTTGAATAGTTGATACCTTGTTGTTTTGCTGGCTTTTTCCTTTTATAAGAATGGAATAATCTGGGGGGCAGTATTCTGGAAGACAGTCTTATTAGCTGGAAAATCTATGACTATATCCCTGCTTCCTCATTATTTAGGCATTCAACATCTTGTTCTGGACGGCATGGATGCTTTCCATTGCTTCTTATGGTATTGCAGCCTTTCAATTTCTGAAGTAATTTTTTTTTTTTTTCCCCTCTACCTTTTGGGGTTTATGCCGGATATGTCTCAAAGCATCATATAGAAATATGTGGTTTCTTTCACACAGCTTTACACTGAGTAATCCAAATGGTGGGGAGTGAAGTCAGCAAATCCCTGAGGAAGGTATAAGCTACTAGCTAAACAATCAGAAAATGGATTTAAGGAAGTTCTAGATAAGAACATCCTACTTTAACAACTGTTAAGTCATGTCCTTTACTGAAGCCAGTAGCAAAGATTTCCTCGTTCTCTGTGGGGTAAGAATTTCACCTGCAAGTTGTAATCCTGAGGAACTTTTCTTCTTCCAGACTGGAGTGTGATGAGAAATAATCAAAAATTCACCCCTGAAGACAACTCCAAGAACTCATTGTTGTTTTAGGATTCTTCGGTGTCAGCATTCAGGCATACATGTAAATAGAGGGCATCTGTGCAGACACAGCAAATGCCTGTATATACTTAAATATTTCCGAGAGCAGGATTATGCTAATTATTGTGTGTCTATCTGAACTGCTCACTGGCTGCTCATGTTTGCAGTAGGTGCTAGACACGCACCCCAGGCACTCTAGAGTGTCTTTAGGTAAAAGTGGAAGTAAGTTTGGAGCAGATTGTATGTATTCCCTCTCTCATGACACTCAACCTGAGGGGTTCAGAGCAAGGATACTGAGGGTCCCATGTTGCTACAAGTGAACATACATCTATTCATTCCTTTGTATAAGGCTGCCTAATCTTGGAGTAGGCAAATCCAGATGACAATTACCTAAAAGAGCTCTGCAGTGAAAAATATACCCCCGAAACCAAGCTGGGCTCCTCCTGCATGATTAGGTGATTGAGTCTGTTCCATTCCTATAAAGTAAAATAAAACCCATATTTAAATTAGCTTGAGAGAAAGTGAGATATATGGTGGGATGTTTATTGTTTAAAAACCCTTCTTTTTTCTTCTTTTCTTCTTTTATTTTTATTTTTTTTTGCCTTGCTATAGCTTCTAAAGATAAATGTTTTGGTTTTATTAATCTAAAGATATGTTTTGTTTTCAGAAGGCTTTGGTTCAGTGTCACTGGTCAGTTTCCATAGAGTATAAAGAGAAGGTGCCCTGGCCCCACAGGTTTGTGTACATGATAAATACCTATCAAAATGCAGACCATTAAAATATCAAGTATCTTCTGTGTTGTATAAGTAAAATAAGCAATATGGTTTGTTAAATAGTAAATTATTATTTTGTCAACATCTTGTGCTTTTCAAAGTGTAATCTGCATCTTATTTGTCTTTCTCAACGTAACCAGCAGCCAGACCCCCTGCTTTGTCATTCACCTGTAAAATAAAATCGATGAAGGCTGACAGCTTTTTATGTCCAGTCAGTGGCAATTAACTTAAATCTCTTGCTAATGACTTTGTAGTCAAAATCACTCTTACAATACAAATTTATCTTGTGCAAATCAAGAAAATGCTGGGTGAAGAGTTTGACTTACTAATGACAAAATCAGGCAATTTGTATATTCTGTGAAAAGGCCCGAACTGTACTAATATTACAGGTAGTATGTGACAGACATGACAGCAGCATTGATTCATCACGGACGGGCTGTCACTTTGGTGAAACACAGTGTGATTGCTGTGGCTGGTAAGGCTATAATTAATGCTACCTGAATACTGATCTGATGTCACAATAAATCTGCCAATGAGTAGGTTTCTCCAGAAGGGTGTCTGCCTTACTCTTCATGCCAAGCTTCACTAATCATCTTTACTGGTTCCCCAGTGTATCGTTTTCTTGCACATTGTAATTTCCTGCATTAAAGTAGCACATCTGAGGGTTGCTATAGCCTAGGCTGCACTGGCATTTTCATTACAGAGCCCATTTCTCACAGGCTTGTAACTCTTGTGTAAAAATGAGAATGCTGTAGGCAGGCACCAGGACATTGATGTCTTTAGTTTGTCTGTTCTCAGCCCAGTTGTACAAAGGGTTAGAGCCTTTGGCTGTCTGCGTGCCACTAAGTTTGCATTACCTGTTAAAGGATTGAGGTCTGTGTGTATTCACTGGCTGGTTTCTGTGAGTGTGGTCAGTGGAGCAGAGTCTAGTTGGAGGCCTGTGCATAGAGATGTTCCCCAGGGGTTGGTCCTGGGTCCAGTGCTGTTCAGTATATTCATCAGTGACCTGGATGAAGGGCTAGAGTATACACTCAGCAAGTTTGCTGATGATACAAAACTGGGAGGAGTGATTCACAAGCCAGAAGGCTGTGCTGCCATCCAGCATGATGACCTGGACAGGCTGGAAAGCTGGGTGGGGAGAAACTTAATGAAGTCCAACAAGGGCAAGTTAAGGTACCGCATCTGGGTAAGAACGACCCCACATAGCAGTACAGGTTTGGGGCTGATCTGTTGGAGAGCAGCTCCAGGGAAAAAGATCTATGAGTCATGGTGGACAAGAGGATGACCATGAGCCAACAGTGTGGCCAAGAAGGCCAGTGGCATCCTGGGATGGGTTAAGAAAAGTGTGGCCAACAGGTGAAGGGAGGTTATCCTCCCCCTCTACTCTGCACTAGTGAGGCCTCACCTAGAGAACTGTATCCAGTTCTGGGCACCCTAGTTCATGAAAGACAGGGACCTTCTGGAGAGAGTTCAGTGCAGAGCCACTAAGATGATTAAATGAGTGGAGCATCGCCCTTATGAGAAGAGGCTGAGAGAGCTGGGTCTTTTTAGCCTGGAGAAAAGGAGACTGAGGGGGGACCTCATTGAAGTCTATAAAAATGTAAAGGGAAATGTCAGGTGGATGGAGCCAGGCTCTTTTCAGTGACATCCAGTGACAGGACAAGGGATAATGGGTACAAGCTGGAGCATAGGTTTCAGGCAAACATAAGGAAAAACTTTTTCATGGTGAGGGTGACAGACACTGGAACAGACTGCCCAGAGAGGTTGTGGAGTCTCCTCTCTGGAGACATTCAAAAACTACCTGGACACATTCCCGTGTGACCTGAGCTGATCTGGGTGATCCTGCTCTAGCATGGGGGTTGGACTAGATGATCTTTCAAGGTCCCTTCCAACACCTAACATTCTGTGATTGAGTTTTAGAAAAAAAATATTAGTCACCTCTAACTTTGGAAAATAACTAACCTAGAATAACAAATAATGCCTTTCCCTTAGCTACGTGCCTGTTTATGTTTTCTAGATACAATGCAAAGTGAATCAAAGCCACCTACCAGTTACAGGAAAATTATAGCCATCCGTGTCCTCACATGTTCTTACGTGGGCAAATATATAGTGGATGGAAATAAATAGTGAGTGCCACCATAAGAATTTATTATCTTTGCTTGGTGAACAATCATTGGCACAAATGACTGTAGCGTGCAGAACTGACTTAGTTAACTTTGTATTATAAGATGTGATTGGAGATTACTGGGGTTTTGCGTGCAAATCTGAAATCTAAAATTGGAGTAGTAATGTCAGTGACTGTTGAAAGTTCTAGGTTTGCTGTATCAAATTCTGCTTGCGCTGCCCTGCTTTGCTTACTGTTCTTTTAGTCTGTCTACAAGCCTGAGTATATCTGTGATGTCTGTGTTCTTCATGAACCATCTGGTAACTGAAACTTGGAGAATCTGGAAGTGTTGGAAGAATTCATTCTCTGTAATTCATCATTCTGCTAAACTTTATGCCATTGTGCAGTTGATTAATAAACCTTTGAATCGGGTCATTACAATGTAATCCTGCATTATTTACACCTAGAATAACAAAATGATGTTTTATGAGGCTCAGGTGATTCTTAAGAAATGGCATCACCTAGCTCACATTGTCTGACTCACCAGGAATGCATATCTTACTGATGCACCAAATTGGTTAAGAGGACACAGATACTCACAAATACTACCAAAATAAAAATTAAAATAAAATAAAATTTTCTGTTTCCAGATCAATGAATTGAACTCAGTTTTTCTACTTGGAAAGTTTCAAGTAATCCTGTTCACTGTCGGTCTCTTCTAAGCCAATACACAATAACTTATTTTTTTTTTCCTCTGCCCAGCTTATTTTTTTTCTTTAAGTTAAACAAAATGTTAAGTACCTTGAGAGGATGGATACATAGACTATTCTGGTAAATGATTCTAACCTTGTAATTTACTTAAAAAACAGGCTGTGCATCCAAAGCATGTTCTTGTTCCATTTCACTGAGGATATTCTCAATCTGCAGGCTCTACATATGTTTGTTTTAAGATTTTCCAGCAAATTGAAAGCTTTATGTAAATAGCTGCCTGTAGAGGAAAAAGACTTAAAAAAAAATCAAAACAAAACCCCCAGTGAATACTTTTGAGAAGATGGACCAATATCATAGATGCACATAAGGACAGTAATGTTGGTTTGGGTTTTTTTGCTGTCTTGCTGGTACTTGCAAATAGTATGTTAAATGGTTCTGTGGTAAGATTCCATTTATATTCACACTTACCTTAAATATGTACCTGTGTGTATGCACAGGTGTGTGCAGTGATTTCCAGTTTCAGTGCTGAATTTGGAACAGGACCCAGCTTCCTGAAAACTGATTTCTCAATCTTGAATGTAACTGTCAAAGACAAAATGAAAAACATTCTCAGACCCAAAGCCCCCACAGTTCTCCATCAGCCAGTAACACCCTCCATTAAAAACACAGTTTTTGTCTCTAAAGCAGAAACACGATCACCATATAGTTTCTGCCAAGTGTTCATACTCTGAATGTTGAGATGCTCTTCCTTTATAAAGAGCTACAATATAACTTTAAAATTATTAACTTTATTTTGGCTATGTGCCTTGAATTAAATGACACACTCGATTACATGAATACATGATTTCCATAACTGCACAAACACATTGTTTTTATATCCATTTCTAACATGATTTACCATCCATCTGTCAATGTGGTAGTGACAGCATTTCATCAAGACTATCAAAGGGGTAAAATTTTAGGCTTTCCTGAATTTCCCAGGGTTACTTCTTTTTTTTAAAAGTTATTTTTTATATTATTTTTATTTTCTTCTTGAACATATCCCAAAAGAATGGATCATTTTATGCTGAAGGGTTTGCTTGTGTCTATGTTCTATAGTCCATCTTGTTGTTATGGTCTTGACCTCAGCACATTTTATTTATTTTCTGCAGACTTGGTGAACTACTATATGTGCTATTCAATAGCTGTCAAATACAATAGGATCTGATTGATGAAGGAAGAACTGCTTATGAGATCCTATTCCTAAAGAGTGTCTTCAGTGATTTAAAGGGTACTTAAAACTAGGAACAAGTCTTAAATATGTGTTCCGGGGCCGTAAGCAATTGATAAGAACAAGTAGTTTTGTTTGGTGAAGAGGTAACATTATTAAGCTTTGTCATGTACCAGTATTTTTTTTTCCACTTCACATCTCTTCCATCTCTGCATCCCAAAATTTGGATTTCAGGATAAAAGAGATTGCTGGCCTAACCAAAAGGATGTGATACAGCTGTTCTCTTGTGTTGTGTTGTTGGTGGTTAGTCTGGGTTTTTATTTGTTTCTTACCTCCTTTTTATTTTTTCCTTTAATTGCTACTACTGCTGTATGAAAGGCATTGATTCAGCCTGTAAATCAGCTGGAGGTGGAATAGCAATAGTTCACTTGCAGCTGCTGCAATATTTAAATAAACAAGAATTAATGAACTACTTTGCCTCTGTAATGCTTTTGATATCTAAAATATTTGAAATCATGTGGTGGTCACCATGTGTACAGAAGACTGAGGAAGGCTTTAAAGTAATGCCAAAAAAAGAGTACTGTATCTTTGTCAGGACTTTTTCTGAAATTTGTATGTACAGAATGTGCTTTTTGAGATGGATATTTTCTGTGGTAATGTTGAATGCAGGCTTTATTAGGCTGTCAGTCAATTTTTACCTTAAAATCTACCTGTACTGTAGGCTAATATTGTACATACAGCAAATGTAAAGCTAATGATCTGTTTGTGTATGCGTATAGGCTAAGTCTGGGTGAATTACCATGTTCAGAGTAGTTAGCAGAATCTGCAAACAGCTAAAGGGTGGTTAGACAAATATTTCTAACTTGTACCTGTTTTCAGTTAATGAGCGCAGAGCCAGGAGGGCTCAAGGGACTGCAAAAGAGTGCTTCTTTCAGATGTGTGCAATGCTGTCTTTACCTCCTGTTCTTGGGAAGACTGTCAGTGTTGAGTAAAACTTATGCTTCGTAAGAAGCATTTCTGTTAAGGAGCTTAAAGCAAGTACTTTCTCACTCCTCAGCAGTGTGGCAGAACCCTTGCGTGGCTTCTGCTTGCAAGTCAAATGACAAACTAGAAGCTAGTTTTGTTTGCCCTTGCAGTTCTTGTCCTCTGACCTGTCTGTATTTTCACCCACTTGTAAAATTGACTAGAATGTTAGAGAGGAGAAGTCCTCATCTGAATGAATGTCCACTTTTTGTTTTTCTATGTCTTAGTTACAATTACGGATGCTCCAAGTAACTTTGAATTAAATCATCTGTCTAGAACTTTGAAAACAATTACCACCAGTACTCATTATTCTTCATCAATCAATTCCGTTTATCAATTTCAGAAGTAATTAAATTTGTGCTTTGGTTTTTTTTTTTGGTTGTGAGGAGGGGAAAACGGATTTCTTCAATGAGTAAACATACTAGGAACTTTGGAAGCCTTATGACTAGCAGGAGGTTAATATTTTAAACTGTGGCTGTTTTTCATATTTCTTGCTGACCAAAGCTTCAGTTAAAATGAGTGAGAATCTTGTCCTGAGTCTAGTAATATAAAGTGTCTTTCTATAACCATTTTTGGTAACATTTTGTTCTACATCTAAGTTGTCATTTAAATTCCTATTATAATCAGTGTCACTTGATTTTAAGAATGTTGAACCATTAGAAATGCTCTAATAGTTTAGAAGATTGCATAATGTGTAAGCCAGCTGGCAAAACCTAAAAACAAAGTATCTGTTGTGAAGATCTTGGAAACAGTCAAGTCTCTTTATTGTATTTGGGTGGTTCCTTAGGATTCACATTCGTTTAGAATCAAGTGCACAGGCTATTGTGAAGGAAACAATTTTTGGGAAGTGTTTTTATTTTCTTTCTTGACAGTTTGAACATTTAAGATGAGGAGAACTTTCAATAAGTGGGCTGCATTCCCTTTGTAGTGTTGCTTGGGGGGGGTTTTTTGTTCTTTTTTTGTTTGTGGGTGGTTTTTTTTCTTATTTTTTTCTGAAGAAACCTTTGCATATGCTATGCTGAATTGTTTGGTGTTCTGTTCTTTTTTCAGTGTTTCTGTTGGACAGGCCTGGCAGAGCCAACATGAATGAGACTCACTTGAATTTGTGAATGAAACAAAATCTTATCTCACAAAAATGAAGCCAAGCTGAGTAGTTATGTTCAGCTCGGTGGAGACACTTGGCAAGTAGATTTTACTCAGCAGTTCAAATTGTTCAGGTTTTATTCATGGCTCTGGCTCCTTATTCACAGAAGCAATTCTTCTGAAGTCAGTAGCGTTACTAGTGAGAGTATTCCCTGATTTTTTGTCAAGTGGTAAATTCTCAGTTCATTCCACTGCAAGAATAAAACCGTTGCTTATTTGCTTGAAGGGGGGGGGCTGGCATTGTGAATGCTGTGTAGTTATCCCCTTGAATTCCTCCGTAATTTATATGTGTGAGATGGTTATTTCAGTTGTGGGGTTTTTTTTCCTAATTAGCGAATAGTGGAGAAAAATTCTGAGTAAGAAAGCTCTTTTGTATAGTCAAGGGGGAAAACAAATTTAAAAAACAGCTCCCCCCCGCCTTGTGTTCATATTTGCATTTACATGGAATATTATCAAATATCATTGTCTTCATTGCTGATTTTTTTTTCATTGACTATGGGGCCATCTAGAAGATAATCCCAAACTACACGTGGTCATTGAGTCAAAAAGTAATATGTATGACAGGTGGATTTAGATGAGACCAGACTTTAAACTAGAAGCTGTATTGGTAAATTAAGCCACTGTTTCAGTGCTGAAGGGAAAACCAACATGCCTGTGTCGGGTGAGAATTACACAGAGCAGCTAATGATGTGTATTTCTTCTCTCTCATGTTCTTCTATGGACTTTGAAGAATCTTAGACTTTTAAAATTCTAAGATACATCTCTGACTGCATGATAGATTTGTGATTATCTAATCCAATTTATATGGTAAGAGGTAATTTCCTTATCCTCTGCATTACAATTCTTGTCCGTGATTTGGTAATTCTCTGTGGAGGACAGGTTCTTTTATAGGGTGCTTAAATCTGATTCTAATGTAATGTAAAACCTAAAAGAACTAGGAAGCCTATAAAATAATGCTTGAACGCTAGCAATAACTATATCGGTTATTTTAAAGCAACTTGTAAACAAGTTGCTTTTCTGCAGTACCATAATGTAATAAACCTAGCACTAATAGTCTTGATAAATTGTAATTTATCAAGCTTTGATCACTGTAGCAGATGATGTGCACTCTGCACGGGAGGTTGGGTGAATGGATTAGCTGACTGCATGCTCTGTAACACCCAGAAACAATCTTGGTGTCTGATTTGCCAAGGAAGATTATGAAATAAGACAGAGCATTGGGAGGCTGAGGAAATGGAGACATGATGAGGCATTGTGGATTATCCAAGGGTGGGGATGTGGGTTTGGGAAGAGTAAGAAGCAATATAGAGGAGTAAGATGGGATGTACATGTGGCCCATGTAGACAAGTTCTTGGGGGGACAGTGGAAGTGGTCTTCTGGAGTTGAAGCTTGGTGTTTTGGGAAGCTTGAGACGGGATGGTTTGGTTTGTTTGTTTGTTTGTGTGTGTGTTTGGATTGGTGCTGTGGTTTTGTTTGTTGGTTGGTTTGTTGGTTTTTTTTTTGTGTGTTTGTTTGTTTGTTTTTTATGATTTAACTATTTCTAGGACAATTCAGAGCCCTATGTTCAACTCTTCATTGGAGTGCTTTATTCTGAGGCCATGAATGCAGTCATGTGCTTCCAGATATACAATACAACCAGTGTGCTTAGAGACTGGTATTTAGAGCCTCTAGTGACCACATCAATACTGCTTCTCTGTCGAGCAGTGCTCATTTTTCTTATGGGCACATACATATTTTCTGCTACCAGCTCTGACTTTCCTCTTCCCTGTCTCTCTTCAATTATGCCACTTGTAGATTGTACAAGATTTATCTACAGGTTCTATACTACAGGATGAAGGCACATTCAGTGCAGTTGCTGATAATGCAGAAGCATCTGATAAAATCTCTGCCATGAAAATATATGTGTGTGCCCTTGTAGGGGGTGGGAGAAAATGATAGGGAATGAAGTGATAAAATTAATCTGGTTTTCTATGAACTCGAGATGATACACATGGTCACAGTAAACTACACATACCTGATATATCTTGTGTACAGGGAGTTTTATAATGTTCTGATTATGTGTATTTTAAATACAATGACCAAATAAATTAAGCCACAGAACAAAAAAGGGACAGAATAACACTATTCAATTCTCAATACAAATTCAGAGTCCACATTGAAAACTGTAATAATTTTCTGTAACTGCCCATCTAAATACTTACAAGGGCTTTCAAAAAGGACACTCATCTTATTGCTGCAATTCTAATGTATGGTGGAAGAAAGAGCCATTCTAGCATTTAGTATTTTAGACAAGGTCATAGTTTCAAGTGTTTAGAAGCTCTTCTGAAAGAGGAGGAAGGCAACCGGAGACTAATAATGTTGTAGATATTTCTGTGCACGTAACTGTAACACATTTCCTGCCCTGTTGTAACTCCTCCTGCCTTTCTATTCTTCAGCTGTGCATCCAGGTATATGCATAGCTATCGATCTCTTCAAATGGGCTGGCTGTGTCTGTAACCTAAACACATTCAGCACTTCTCTGTCATTTTATTACTAGGCATATGCTGTAAGCCATTGAAACAATGGAAAGAGACCTTAAATACAAATCTATTTAAATTGCAAAAAGACATTTGTAATTGCAGGGAAAGACCTTTAATTACACAGCAGGGACTAAATTTTTCTGGAAAAGGTGTGAGTCTGTTTTAGGCATTACTTTGAAATGCTACCGAAGGTCATGGATTCTTGTAGTAAAGACAAGAAAAAACAGGTGACTTTCTGTCTAAGTGACTTAGCACTTATGTGAAGTCTTTGATTTGAGAAGCTCAGAGTACCTGACAGATTAATAAAATCTTGTGACCCTGCTGTGATACAGCTGTATGGCATTCTCCCCATCTAGAAGATGGATGTTCCCTCATGTAACAAACCCGAGTACTTGATGCAGTGGACTTCTGTGCACAACAGTGTTGAAAAACTTGGAAAATGGCTAATTCTTCACAAGTTTTGATGTTTTCAAGAAGCCTCTTGAATTTTCTATTTTTAT
This sequence comes from Chloroceryle amazona, assembly GCA_027560015.1. Taxonomy (NCBI): domain Eukaryota; kingdom Metazoa; phylum Chordata; class Aves; order Coraciiformes; family Cerylidae; genus Chloroceryle; species Chloroceryle amazona. The sequence continues at coordinate 28,044 of JANHFX010001603.1, read as the reverse complement.
CTTATACCCACACTACCCTCCCCCCAGTATGTTCTAGATGTAGTCTAGTTTGCCAGTGGTCTTTGGTTAGCAGGGAAACAGGTCAGGGAAGAACCATGTAATACTTAAAATATGCTATCACTTGAATTTGTTCAGTACTGATACCAGGGTGCCAAGAAGCATTAAAATGCCCCTGAAATGGCACCTGATGCATCTTCAGTATTTGCTGAAGGAGATGTAATGACACTCTGAAGAATACAATGGATTATGACTTAATAGAATTATTTTTTTTTACCTTTTCCTAGCATTTCTTGATCTAAAAAATTCTATCCTTGAGAATTCCTTGCAGGTCTTAAGATTCTTATGTTTTATTTAGATCACATTATTCAGCCTTCCTTATTTTGTCTGTTTCTGCCAATGTGGACTTTGCTGTTATTATTTCAGTCTGAACACCTGAGGAAGAACTAAGTGCTTAGTAGCAGTCCAAAATGAGTACTCTGCTCTGTTTAATCCCATCAAGCAGCCATCATACTTGAACAAATGAGCGTGTGTATGTGTGGTTTCTGTCAGATTACTAAAGCTGTGGTTTTCCTACTGCTGCAAGGTATTGAAAGTGTCCCTTCTGCTCTTTGCTTCTGTGCTCATTTTGCCCCATCCTTTGTACCAGTAGAAGCGTTTACTTAGGGAGACAGGTGAAAAATGAAACACCTGGTTTTGATGGGCATGTTTTTAATTTGGTTTCCTGATCTAACCTGTCTCTTTAATACACTGGTTTGAGGCAAGAGTGAACCATTGGGAAGTGGGTAACTGGAAAAAGGCTGTGATCCAAGTTAAAAGCTGCTTCTAACTTCAGTGTCGGCTTCTGCAGCTTTGGTTGTATCCAAACTGCTTTGAAATTAGAGGAGCTGAAGTGGGCCAGGCCTGTCCTGTAGCTACAGTGATACTTGCATACAGGAGTGAGGTGAAAAAGATTTAAGTAATGGAAAAGGAGAAGAAAAAAGAATCCAAATGTGCTCTATGTATGGAGCTATAAAGAGCTCTAAAATTAGACCCTGAAGCTTAGACCTTGATCAGTTCCTCATTCCTTCTTTCTCAAATATTTTTTTGCTGTGGTAAGAAAACTCAAGTTTCTTGAACTACCAAATCAATGCTTACATGTATTGACTCAAAATCTAATCTGCATGCTCTTTGTGAAACAACACCTCTGAAAATTCTTGTTGCATAGAATAGAAAACTAGACTTTGAATTATTCCTAAACATTTAATTTCCTCTTTGCATCAATACATTTTTACTTCCCTTCTTGTATAAACTACTTTATAAATTAATTGCTTTATTAAAGTCGCAGATTTATCTGAGTTTATTGGAGTCTTGTACCTGGTTTTGCTCATAAACAACACTAAGCACAGTGATTTAGAAATGCTGCAGATAACTTATCAGGTATGAATGTAGCTATGTGTTTTTGTGGGACCTGTTTGGATCACAGCAGTGCAATAGTTCATTTGAATACAGTGCTATCCAATTCATGCCCTGCTTGCGTAGTTTTTCTTGCATCTCATAACTTTTTTGTGTGTGTGTGTTAAATGTAACCTCTTGCTGTTTAGGATGAACTGAAAACAAAGCTGGAAATGTATTGGCATATGTTCCTTAAATGATGATTACAGACGATAGCTTGGCAATTCATTTTCTGTACCAGTGCAGTTGTTTTAAAGCCAGTTGACTATCAAAAATCCTAGCAAACCATGATGCTTATTACTTTGCAAGATTTACTTTCCAGAAAATGATCGTGCTGCATATTTAAAGCCAGAACAATGTTGTAGAAAGTATCTACGTAAATTTAGTTTGAGGCATACGCTTCCGCATGGAGAGTCTGATGTGGCACGACTGAGACATATGTAGGTATTGTGCACCATCTGCCTTGGGACGGTGATATTTGTGGCCTGTTGTGTTCTCCACTCATTTAAGGTCCACCACGGGCTCTAGTATCACACGCTGCATGAAAGTGGATTTTGTACGGCCAAAAGAAGCTTCATGTAAACCTTGGGACAGATTAGTTTTCTTTTTATTTTGTGATTCTAGGTACAATTGCATTTGCACAAGTAACTGTACAACAAGGGTGGTACAGAAGTTACTTTTTTAGCTTTTGGAAGAGCTGAACGTCAGACTATGTGCTAAACCCTTGTTGCTTTGTAGCAAACCAAAGGACGCTTGGTAGAGTCAATTGCCATAGTTACCTCATGGGGCTGGCTATCTCGTTAATAGCAGTGCTGATGTATTTGCAAATGTTTTGTAAATGTTCAGATGGAAGTTGATATTGCTTGAAGATATATTTTTTTACTAAAAGCTGCAGTTTGGAGATTTAATTCACCAACATTTTGGTGGTTGAGAACCTTGTATGACACATTCCAGGTGTCAGGTGAAATAGTATTATAATGCTGAAATGAAGCAGAGTTCAAAAGTAAAATGTACCATGGTATTGTCTCGATGTGCCCGAAATACAGGAGCTGTTTGCCTTTTGTTAGAGACCTGAAGTTTTTTGTTGTTCTGGTTTGTAGCTGTTTCTTACTGTGAAGAACTCCCTTCTGAAGTGGTTAATTAAGTAATATTGCATTGTGTGAATCACAGTGTATCTCCTGCAGTTACTCCTTTTGAATACTAGATACATGTATTTTCCACTTAGGATGACTTGTGTTTGATCTCAGTGGCCAGTATGAGTTCTATAAAACCAGTGCAATGTAAAGCGATGCTCCCTGTGAAATGTACATTTCTGAGAATGTGTGCTCAGTGACTCATTTGTTCTTTATATATAAACATAGCCAAATATCATGATGCTAGGAATGGAGTGATGACATGTGTTGGGCACGTTAATTTAAGGGCACAGGTCCAAGTTTTTACCAAAAGAGGTTTCTTTAAGCCCCTGCCATACTGAACATAATTATGGTTGCTCTCGGGTCTTACAGAATTCAGAACTGTTAAAACTGTCACCAAATAGTATTGACTTTCGACTGCAGTAGGGAAAATATTTATACTTACTATTTACACAGTAGATGTTGTTTATACAAATCCTAACACAACAGCCAGCTTCTGTCTCCTGGGTGAATACTCATCTAAACATTATGTGAAAGTAGTGTTTTCTTCCCTAGTGTTTTAAGTATTTGAAAGTACTGCTGTATATTTTTCCCCTTGCATTCTCCTTTAAGTAACTGATAAACATTTTAGGTTTTAGTTACAGCAAAAGTGAAGATTTTTATCTTCAGTGGAAACTTTGAGCTGGTGACCTCCCTTATTTTAGCTCAAGGAAATGAGGGTTGCATGTTCTTGGTGTTGTATAGGCTCCAAGCCCATAAAGAAAAGAGAAGGGGGGCTGGGGGGGTGGGGTGTTTGTGAAATAAATCTGATGTTTTACACTAGGGACAGTAAAGATGCCTATCCCAGTGTGCAGAGGACATACACCAAGAGCTGCTGGGGTGGGTGCCTCGGAACTTCCAGCTTTACTGTGGATTTTATGGCTAATATAAATGAAGTGATAAACCATGTTGAGCAAGTGATTTATAGCAGGTTGGAGTCCAGCAGGGTGATTATATCTAGCACTTGAGGGAAGCAGAGGGTATGGAAATAAATGTGTCAGAAATATAATTAAATGTTTTGTGCTGCTGCTGATAGACTTATAATTACAAACACCACCGACATCACGTACCTACAGGGAGAGAACAATGAACAAGGCTATGTTTGTGAACCTGCTTCTTGCTCCATAGGAATTCCCCAGCTTTTTCTCTTACCTCACAATCCTGCTGTTTTTCTTTTTAATTGAAAGGGAATAATAAAAATACTTTCTCTACCACAAATACCAAGTAAATTCACTCAAACCTATGTGATATTTTCATAAGAGTAAACAAGTAATGAAAACAAGCCTGAAAAGAAGCTGTCAGCTGCAGTGAAGATGTAACTTCATGCCCATTACTTGCTGTGGGATTATTTGCTATGGCTTTGACCTGAGCAGTGAATTTGGATACTAGATTTGAAAAGCTACCCTTGCTGAATGAAAATAAGAAGTGATACTGCCCTACCGAATACTGAATTAGATGACAAGCCGAATAGTGACTTGAAAGTAATGTGTACCTAGAAGTCCTTCAGCTCACAAATACTCGACTGATCTTACTCTAAGGTCTTTGCTATACTAAGGTAGTGGTGGTTTATTGGATTTGGTTGTGGGTTGTTTTGTTTGTTTGTTTTGTTTGTTTTTGTTTTTTGTAGTTTAGTGGTTCAGGCAGAGACAGCCACAGTTGATACTTTAAATGAAGACAAGACTTAGGCTTTTGGGAGTGTATGTCCATCATCTACAGTTGCAATTCAGCAGTCACCCAATTCTTCTATTTGCAGATTAACATTTTTGTTTTCCTGCTCTTGTTTTGAGTTTCCAGACACACCAGAATGAATGATACTCATCTGGAGTTCTGGCAAATGAAAATGCAGCCTTTGTTTAACCTAAGCCCATACCCACCCAGGATCCCTCAGACTTTTTTTTTTATTTTTACAAGTTTTTAGGGTTACAGTAGACAGGATTTGGGAGTAGCCTTTTGATTAATCAGAGGTGGGGTCTTGGTAAACCAGACATAGCTACCACTCCTCCAGTGTTCCAAGTAACTGACTGAATATTCTGTGAATCTGACATTGGTATTGTCCTTCAAGTAAAGATCTGTGATTATGCAGTGTAAATATGCTTGATCAAAAAAATGCATGTTTTACACTTTTTTCCCATTTAGCTGAAAGGGGACTTCAGTAAAATTGGGATCTGGTCAATATGTATGAAGATTTAGAAAAGTATTATTTTTCGTGTTCATAATTGATGAAACAGATATTACTTTAGGGAAAGCTGGAAAAAATCTTTAAATTGTTAAATCTTAAGAGAAACAAAAATGCAGCACACGTACACTTGAGACTTGAGTGACAATTTGTACTTCCCACTGGCATGGTACCTTGAGTTCTGCATGAACAATGATTGATTGTATTTTAGGTTCTGGCTAATTACTCTGAACTTATGATGTGTATGTACAGTGTGGAGGATTTAAACTGGAGATTGGAAGGTAAGCAGCTCATTACATCTATGCTTAAATTTCTCAGTGCTTTGAGGTATAACAGGGAGGTTTGTGTTTCACTAGGATGGGCATTTTTTTTCTGAAAAGTGTTTGCCATGTTTTTATGTTCTCAAAGTAAGGATAGATGGGCCTAGTCAGGTGGTTCAGCTAACAGTACATTGGTCATGATATTTATGTTTCATCTGCTGGCTTACCTCTTAAGACATATCATTATTTTACTTCTTGGAGCCATTCTAAAATGGTGCAGAGACACCCTAAACTCTTCTTTCATCATCTTCACTTTGAAGAGAATTAGATCCTTGTAAACTGTGTTTTATTTTCTCCAGTAATCATTTGCAGCAATACTTAGTGCTTTCAAAATATGCTTTTAATGTGTCAGTTTTGCTACAATACCTTTTGATTCACTTTGCAGCTGTGTTTACTGAATCCTTCAGTGACCAAGAAATGTTGGCTTCAGTATTAATTGTGTTATTGAGTATTACCCTGTATACTTAGTGGTATCTCAAACATAACTTCAGTATATCATGCAGTCCTCTGGACTTCTTGTACTAATGGAAAATACATTGAAGTTATGGCTTGTTTCAGATCCTTTAGTCACAAGAGACACTGCATTCAGAATCTGAAAATTAATACCCATTCCTCATACCTTATTTATAACATGATGTTCAGGTATTCATACTTAATCATTAATTTTTGCTAGTGTAAACACCATTAGAATTGATTTGGTAGGACACAACATTCCCATTACCTTTCCTATAATAAAAATACTTTACATTTTGTAAAATACCCTACAGGTTGAATGGATAAATGTGCCATCTGTACTCAGCTGATCTGTTGGTGAGTAGGAATGTAGAATCTGAAATGTCTGGGTTTCTTCCTTTTCTTACTGAAATACCAAAATTAGCTGGATTAAATCACTCATATCTAGCAGTCATTAAAATAAGCTTGTGACAGGAATTGTGTAGCTGCTGAATTAAGAGAACACAATTAGTGGCTGTTTAATGCCTGAGAACTTAACTCTCCATTAGAAAAACAAGTGGAAAATGTGTCCCATGACATGTGTGTGTTTAAAAGAGGTAATCCAAATCATCTACAGTGATTGCCCCCTTCCCTGTTTATTCTGTAAGTACCTTTTATGATTTTGTGGTGCTTGAATTTGTTCCTGTAATGAAAGAGTGGTTGTAGTTCAGTAATATGAAATTAACTGATGGACTCTGCTTCTCAGAGAAATGATATGACCAGGTCTTTAAAAACAAAACTGAGTAAATGCTTATCTTGAAACAAATTATTGATTCTCCAGATTAGTTTTTTTTTTCTTTTTTTTTTTTTTTTTCCCCAGGGAATCAAGGCTGCATCCTATGGGGCATAAACCTTAACACTAAAAAAGGTTATAGAGATGAAATCGGGGGGGTGGGGTGGAGACTGAGGACATGAACTATTCAGAAAGGGAGTAATATATGCAGAATCACAAGGAGGAAAAAGGAGATAAGTGCAGAAAGCAAAGAAGATTGAAGGTCAGCCTGATCGTGCTTTCAGAGTATGTAAAGGAGAAGATATTAGTGGCAGAGACTTGAACTTTTCTGGAGACATAAGATTTAAAAGCCTTAAATGAAACATCAGTTCTTCCCTTTACATGGAGATCATGGAAATCCTTCTCATAGATACGCATAATGTCATTGGGAAAGGAGAGATTTAGACACCAACAGCTGTAACTTTAAAGGAAACTTTTAACTTACTTTAAAAAGACACATTGGGGTTATCTTAAACCACAGGGATTTTTTTTAATCAAAAAGAAGAGATTCAGGCAGATGTTGATCCTAGCAAACTGCCCTGCCTGGGCTATCTTCCCTTCCAAATGGGATCAACAGCTGCTACCTCACGTTAATGCAGTCCACAACGTGTTCCCATGTATGTCACAGCTGGTATGAGATGGAGACCTTTAGGATGTTTGGCTTTGTTGTTGCTTGAGGAAAATATTTTGGCTTTGAGCAATGTGTTCGATGCCTTTAGATCAAAAGGCATGTTTGCTATATTTTGGGGTTGCTTTAGACATTTTAGCTCTTGTTACATCCTGCTTAGCTTAATCTCTTTAGGATATTAATAGTAATAATGTCAACCTGAGGTCATTTTTCAGGTAATGCCAGCACTAACCACATTTTTTTTAAGCTGCAAAATAAGGCCCTTAGGGGTGTTCTAGAGACGACATTTCAGTGTTGGGCTGAGACAGTATGTGAACAGAATGATTCCTGTTGAATTTAATATATTTAGTCTAAAGGAACTCACAAGAAGGTGTCCACTGTCATTTCTTCTAAAAAGAAAAAACCACCAAATCATTGTCACCGTGGGGGTATGATGGATGGGAGGTTTCTTCATAAATGCCAGCAGCTGTTTATTGCAAACAGCCATCTGTGGTAGAATCTGCCTTGCCTATGTGTGCAAACCTACATTGGTTGGTTCTTAAATGGCCAGAAACGATCCTCAGTAATTCTACAACTTCTCTTTTTTTAAAGAGAGTGATGGTGACTACTCAAGTCACCAGGGAAGTGGTAAATATTCTCTAGAGTTGGTATTTTTTTCATGTGGTCATGGAAAATAAAACAAAACAAAACCCAACCAAATTTCAAGAAATATTTCTTGAAAATGATGCATTTATTCTCCGGTTGAGAAAAGCTTATTCCATGGAAATTGTTTAATGTCTGAACACACTCTACCCATCTCGTTTCTAAATAAATGAAGGGAATATGGGAAGGTCTGGTTACATGTGCAGGCTCGTCCAAAGTGAGATTTTTAGTATTACTAAATAATCAGCTTGATTAGGTGTTAAGATTATTGACAAATTGTGAGTGTTTTGTGGTTGTCATGACATTTGCTTTCAGTGACAAATCTATTTCATCACTGAATTATTGCTCTTACTCTTGCGGACTCGCCTGCCTCCTCATCAACTGCTCATCTTACACTAGCACCTTCTGCTGCTGTCTGAGTGTCCCACTGACATGGTTTTCAACTCTGGTAAATCTGATATTAGGAAACTAGTTTACGTGTTGCTGTGATCCTTAGCCTAAAGAGTTTGGGGGAAATATCACATGAATTTCTGTTTGACTGTTGAAAGGAACCTGGAAAGCATACCACTTTAGAAATTCATCTGCAGTATCTTTCATTAGAGTGATACCTATGATGGGAAGTAGTAAACTACAAGTGCTAAGATATGATATTTATAAACTATTCTATAGCAAAATTAATGTAACTGCAGGGCAAGTTATCTAATGAAATCATCCATTCAGTCCTCATCTTGTGAAGTCCAGGACCAAGAAGCTGGATATTAGTTGAATGCCAATGTGACGTATAAAAATAGAGCTTCATTGGAAAGAAACTACTAATTGCACTTTAACAGCAATAAATTTAAATGCATTGTCTCCATTGAATTTATTTACACCTTAAAGGATAAATAATCTTTCTCATAATTTGAAAAGCTTTGAATTAACAGAGGGACAGAAAATAAATGCACAAAAGGCATGTTTTTGACAGTCGTGTCAATACACGTGTTTGGAACTGACAACATGAGAAATTGTGATATCAACCTAAAAAATGGAAATCCTCAGGGCTCTAACACATGGAAAAAATGAGATGAAGATGATAACAGCTCTGGAATAGAGATGTGATACATGAATCTCTCTAACCATTATAGAATAACTGCCGACTGCCACATGCATGGCACTTCTTGTGTGTATATTTAAAAAAAAAATTATGGATTTTTGAGCAATAGGGGAGAGAAGAATCAGTATCCTTTTAATAACACTAGTACCTTAGCAAATGAGCACACAGGTAGAAGAAAAAAAAATCTCACAGATTTAATAGAAATCTGTAGTCATTTTTAACTTGCATAATACTGTAAAGCACAAGGTAATAATTTAATGAGCTTTTTACAACCATGTTCACCTTGTACTCTAGAATGGTATGCAAATTGTGCAAAGGAACTTACTTTAGTTTGGAATTAAGAAACAAATTAACGTGCACAATGAGAAGAAAATTTGCTATTAGAGAAATGAATAAATGTAATTCTACTTACAGTGCCTGGCTGAAATACTCTGGCTCAAGGGATTTTAAGTGAGCACATAAACAGATCTGACTCTGTTTGTTTTAAAAACTGGACCATTTGATCTCTATTCATTTTTGGGTTTTGCCTTTAGGATTTGAATTTCTGCTCATCTGCTTCACATGACAAAGTTTCAGAAAACCGAAGAGAGCCTCCTGGGTGTCCCAGCAACATGGAGCTGAGGATACAACACTGATTCATCTGGTTTCAACTCCCTGCAGGTAATGGTGCTGCTTACAACAGTTTTTGGAATTGAAATTCATGAGTGGTCAAATCAGGATTGCTGCAGTACTTTTGTGGTAGGCTTTGGAGTATGCGCTACAAAGAATAATGGTAGGTTATGATGTCTTTGGTCTTTGGCCTCTTCTAAAAGAATGGTCAGGCTCAGGATATGACTTTCTTGGAGAGATGGGAGCCCAGGTATCCCATGAAAATCTCAGGCAGAAAGTGATGCTGGGCATTCTTGTCTGTAACTCAATCCCTGGGAACGCTGGGCGGTCCTAACTTGATGTGTGTTCTGTATTTCCCTCCTAGACTTAGCAAGCTCCTTACAGGAATCTGTCCGTTCATGATACTTATAAATGACTATAAGTAGTGTGCTGGTTTCAGCTTTAGTTTCAACTGTTGAATGAATGAATTTGAATGAAGGTCTTCCCTGGGTCATCTCCCTTGTGTTTGAAATTCATAGAGCAGATGAGTGCAGTGCTTCTGTGTCCTTTCCCAGATCTGTGAAAGTACCGTGTGTGTGTGGGAAGGGTTTGGGGCAGTGCAATGCCTCAGCTGGGGAGGTTTCAGTGATACAGGATATGTCAGTGCCAGGGATAAAAGTCCTGAGTCCTTTCTCATTTGTTAACAAGCGTGATAGCAGCATATGTGATGTGATGTGTTCATTGAACTTGCTGGTTCTTGTGCACTTCTGTGTACACAGGGTGTTTGTGTATGGTGTCTGGGGTATTAGTGCTAGTTTTTCCCATTACCATATCCAGGTGAGCTGCAGTTGTTCTCTCATAGCCACTGCATTTTACACTTCTGTATCACCTTCCATTCCTAAAAAGCATGACACGATTTAACAATTAGAGAAGATTTTTCCCAGTAGGGTCAAAAGCAGATATTTCTGTGGTGTCAAAATGCATCTGGGAGAAAGAAATACTTCATCTACTGTAAGAAGGGGAAGCAAAATGCTAGGAATTAAATTTCAGCCTTTAACTGCAGGAGTCATTGCGCAGCTGCTGACTGAAAATGAAAACAAAAGCTTTATGACGGCTGACGAGAAGGCATCCTTCTCTGCCCTCTGTAGGTAAAGAATGCAATAAATAGTAAAAGAAAGAAAAATCACACTTATGGGTCTGGAGGTATGTTATCGTGTACAGTAGGACAGTGCAGTTTTAGAATTACATCACACGCCTACAGTAGAGTGTTAATTAAGCAATTGTTCAGGGGCACATTTTAATGAATACGATAGTTAATACTTTTAATTCTTCTGTAAGTATTGTTCTGTAACTTGTATTTTATCACCCTTACATATTTGTGTGGTCTCAGGAAAGTCAGAGTCAAAAATTGATCATTGCTGAACGTGGGCCTTCAAATACATGGATAAAAAAAAATGGCAACATTTGTCTCATGGCAACAGCTCTTCAGCACAGTGAAAGATGGTACAGAGGTCTGAAGAAGAGATTTGTTTCAGAAAACATAGGGCATTCCAGTGTACATGTTTTTGTATTCCACTTCCCCCCAAAGTGTCCTCCATCTCTAAAAATTGTAAAGACATAAATATTTCTTAAAAATATTGCTAATTAAGCTGGATCATATCACTTCTACTGGTTGTCCTCTTAAACACTGAATTTGTGTACTTTTTCTTACTGTTTCTATTAGCTGTCAGACATTGCTTGTTCTTCTGTCCCCCTTGTCTTTTGCCAGTATTGAACAGCATCCTGAAAGGACAGTGTTGAATGTTGAGAAGTGGTTGTTATCATCCTGAGGTATTTTGAACACCGTGACGTAAGAATGGTTACTATTGGTTTTCTTTCTTATTTTACTATCTTCTTATTTTTATCCTTATTACCTTCCATTTAGTTTTTACAGTAACATTTTTCTTTTCTTGTAATATTTTGTTTGTTGTTTGTGGATTTTTAGGAAAGCCTGTTCTGCTTTGATGAAGCAGACTTTGGTATGCTGGTTTTTACAGTCTGATTACTGATCTTTTCAGTGTTCTTATTTTCATGCTCACTATGGGGAGTGAGAAGATGCAGAGAAAAAATAGCCAAACAGTGAAATGAACTGGAAATGGAAAATGACGGTTTGAAGGTGCAGCTTGGGCACAGAACTTGGTGTTCGAGTGGAATTACTTTTGTGAGTAACCTTCTACTAGACATTGAAGTCTACCGTGGTTATCTCATCTAGAGACGGTGGTATGTCGTTCTGAAGGCATCTGGAAACTTATTAAAATGCTAAATATTGATATATGAACATTGCTAGCTGTAGTTTGATAGCCCAATGCTTCCTTGTCAGGGAGATCTAGCAGTTCCTCGTGGCACTGGATGAGGATTAGGTTTCTCTCTCTGTATCCCTGGAGGTGTTGTTAAAAGGTAATGGGGAAATGCTGCATTGTTCTGGCTGTGTCTGTGCTGTGAATCTATCCATAACTTTATATGGACTTCCATTACTGCAGGATCTGCATTGTTTATGTAGTTGTTCTTATATCAACCCTACCCTGTTGTGCTAAGGTTTTTATCATGGGGTTTTTTTAGGTGTGAACAGAGATATAAGAGGGGCAGTGATTTGTCACAGACTGCAAGTACAGCCTCTGTCAGAAGAAATATCCCACAAGCTCCAGGCTGTGGGGACTTCCCAGAAAGCTGATTACTTCTCTTGAATGACCATATTTCCAATTGCAGTGCTGTCAACTTCTCATTCTGCTCTGTTCATATTATAAATAACACTACAAATGCGGAATATTTTAAAAGATGGCTCCTCTTGTGGAGCTCTATTCCCATGAATAATACTGATGGCTATGGAGACAAGTCAGCCCTTTCAGTTCATTTTTGGTCTTGCATGGTATATACCCTGGGTTATTTTTTTCCTGGATTTTTCTTTCATCGCTATTTATTTTTCTGAAATGTTAATCATTTGATCTTTCTATAGCTTGTACATTACTTGAAAGTTAAGAGGGAAAATTTTGAATATCTTCATGAGTGATTGTCTTGAAATAATGTTCTCCTCACCATTAGAAAGTGTAACAGAGGTTTTTGATAGTGTATTTATCTGTGCTAATGCAGATCCTATGCTCATTTTGTCTGCAAGTGTTTCTAATATCAATTAGAGAATATGTTCAAAGTGAACCTGATTTTTCAGTGACTGAATAATAAATGGACATATGCTAAACATAATTACATATTTCAATGATTTAAAATGCAGGAATGATTGGAGATATTTCAGCAAAGGTCAGTGAAGAGCTATGGGAACTACATTAATTGCTTCAGATTTAATTGTACTGTTAAAGGCATAGATGTTTATATTGTAATAATTTAATCCGATTTAGGAAGAACTTTCAAAACCAGAGTAATCATATGCTTTCTATTACCAGTATTATTTATATATATATATATATTTGTGCAGCAGCAGAGCTGGGCTCTGTAGGGCTCTATTCTTGTGGCAAGTGGAGTAGTTCCAATAAGATATCATTTGTATTTATAAAGAACTTAGTTTCTGGAGGTATAATATGTTTGATATAGAGTGAATCAGATTGTTAGACCTTCACATAAGAAAAATACCCTAGGAGCTTTTGTTAAAATATATAAGGGAAGCTGTTCAGAGAAGGAAAGCTTTATCTGACAAACAAGCGTTGCAAAATAATCCTTGTGTGAAGTTAGTGATTGCAAAATGAAAAATATAAAGGGGAAGGGCTTGGCTGAGTTTCCTGAATTAGGCAGGTGTAGGACCTAAAGAGCCCTAGAAGCACTCTTCTAATTTTTTTATGTCCTTTTCAGTATGGATTGAGCTGGAAAGGCTGATGTTCAGAAATGGTATAAAGCAGGTGGCTGCAGTGAGGAAACCCCTGGTCAGTGTGAGCAGCTTGTACATCTGGCTGATGAGGTTATCACAATGTAGAGAAGAATTTCAGCTTCAGGCTATGTAGGATATGTTAGCCTGGTGAATAGAGGTACTTGAAACTAAATCCAGCCAATAGCTGGTAAAGGTATTTCAAAATGCCCTTTTTTTATGTACATGGTGTACATTTCATGTGCAAATACACTTAGGAAGTAGATGTTGCCACTGCTTCTACTTTTTAAAATAAGCTTCCATAACTTTTCTTGATTTGATTACAAAATAGAAACCAAAACAAACCAAAAGCCCATCTGACATATTTCTGAATTTCAGTAGTATGCTACTAAGCCACAAAATAAGCAAAAGGAGCTTTGTTTCTGTGTTCTTTTTTTTCTTTTAAAAACCTATTCAAGGTCACGGTTTGAATAGAAAAGTAATTGAATTTGAGACACCATATGTTGTGGGATGCTTATGACATCCCTAATGAATGTTACAGGCTACTACTACTTCCAAAAAATATTGACATTAGCATTGAAATGACTGTCGACATGAAAACTTTCATTAAGAGAAACATCTTGAAGTCCATCTTCTCTGTTTCTTTTCTTTTTTTTTTTTCTTTTTTCCCCTTTTCTTCTGCCCATCATGATTAGATGCCCACTCCTGAAATGGAAAGGGCTTGCTTTCTTGCAGCTTACCTCCAGCATGTCACAATCACTCACCAGACTTTACTACCCTTTCACAATACCTTCTGATTCAGTGACAAGTCCTAGACTATAAAAGCAACTAGATTCCATTGCTGCATGTCTCTTGTTAGTCATTTCACAATATTTATGGAGCTGCTTGCAGAGAACATTATTCCTGTGCTCTGTTTTGTAAATCAAATAAAGGTAAATTCTATTAAGAGAATATATATATTTTAAGGTTGTAAAGTTTGGAGAAGTTTTTCCTTTGTGTTTGTCTCTTTTGGTGTTTTTGGCTTTGAGAATCATGAAGGTGATATTGAATATATTTCCTTCTTCCTGTAGTCTATGTAACATTCTTCAAAGTTAAGGAACCTTGGTATCATTTTCATGGGACATATTTGTCCTTTAAATGCACCAAACAAGCAGCTTTCTCATTAAGTTGTGAAAATTTATTGTGAAACTGCAAATAAATAAGAAACACACTGAAAAAATCCTTGATATTATTATTCTGAGATGTTAAAATTGAAGAGGTAGTAAAACATAAAAAAAATTCACAGTAGTCATGCAAACAAATATCACAAGAAAGCAAACTGCTATAGTCTAAACAACCTAACCTCATTCCTGCTCTGAGATGTTTCCTTTTTCATCAATTTAATGCGGGTAGCAAGATCACAGTCCTTTCTGAATCACAGAGCAGCATCTAGTAGATGTAAACAGAGCACAAACAGGTTTGTTATTACTGAGTACAGTTTGTCTAAGCTTGAACCTAGGCTCCAGATTTTCCATGTTTTTGTTTACACGGTTACAAGAACTGCTTGTGAATGATAATCGTACATCAAAATAGAATATGTAGTCTCTACCCTTGCAGAAACACTTCTCTGTTGGAAACTGAGATTGATATGTGGCTATAAACACGATGACAGAGGTCAGGAAGGCCAAGCTAGCTTGCTTGTCCCCAGTACCTGTTTTAGGTGTGGGCAGAGGGACAGGCTGGTAGTAACTAGCTTGCGTGGTGTTGTTCTGTGATCTAGCTGATATTGAAATGTGTGAAACTAGCATGGCTGTATTGAGGCATGGAAGCAGGGAAGCAAAAGGCATGCTGTGTATTCCTAGTGTTGCACTTGGTGTGATTTCTGTTGTTTTTGCTTCATTTGTAGCGTAGCAATATGGTGAAGCACAACAGCATCTCCATGCATCAGCTTTTTGATGTGTTTCTGTGGGTGATGCAGTCAGGCTGCTGGGGACTTGCTTCCTTTCAGGCTTGCAGCCTCAGGCACTGGTTTGTGCAGATGAGCCTCCTGTGAAATGTAGCTCATATGAAAGCATAACAATCCTGAATGCCCGTCAGGAGGGTTGGCTGGTAGCTAACTGTGTAATGATATCAATTGTTGCTTGGAGAATTGAGCTTGCAGTTTGCCCTTAGTGTGAAGGTAGCCACTATTTGCACGTGCAGTGGAAATCCAGGCAGTTCTCTAACTGCTTTATGAGCCAACCTCTTTTATCTAGTTCAGATTTTTTTATTATTATTATTTTTAAAGATAGGGCTAATTACTTTCTAAACAGAGGATGTGAAAACAGGGCTCTGAATGGTTGGTGGGAAAATATATCCCTGGCCTGGGAGCAATTACCTTGCTGTGTGTGGAATGTACATGGGAATAGAAGAATCTGAAAGACACGTTAATAAACTAAAGAGCTGGCAGAGCTGCCAGAGCAGCAATGACACAGGGGAGGAAGGAGGCAGGTGGGCTCTGAGCTGAAAGCCAGCACCAGGACTGTACCCCCGCAGTGAAGCTGTACCCCAAATTCAATTGAAACCTTCACTCATCGTCTCCCTGGTACAGTGTAATGAAAAATCAGAGACAAAGTTGAATGATGAGTCTTCACTAGAAAACATGTTCATTAGAAGACTGGGTGAATTTCACCTACTTTTTTTTCTTTTTTTCCTTTTTATTTTAGCTGTCTTAGCCTGCCAAAAGGCACAGCTGCCCTAACACTTCAGACCATTTACAGTCCCTACAGAAATCTTACTTAGGGTAACAGCTATGTTGTCTGGCGTTTCCCTTGCTTACAGCAAAGTATATCACCTATGAAGACATTCTCTCTGTTTTTAAGACAAATGACATAGAAGTAAGTGGGGGAAGAGTTAATTTCCAAAATTGGAAGACTGGAATTATTTTGTACCTGCTTCACCATTTGTGGTCTAAATTATGCTTAGGTTTATTAAAACAAAAATAGAGCCAGAGTCCTGTTGGTCTGTAATTTGGAGTAGATTATTTAAGATCTCAAAAGGAGATGTTTGCTTTAATTAGTTCACATCCTTAAGGAGAGGCCACATGAACAATGTGCCTTGCCAGTGCTTACGGTATGGCAGAGTTTCAGTGATACAGTTTTGAATGCAAGTATTTCGGCTGGCCATCTGTGGTGGAGGAATGCAGACAGCATTTGGGTGAAATGTTTGTCAATGGAGTTCCATTTCTGTAAACTTTTCTGCAACTCATAGAACACAGATATAAATACATGTTTAATGAACGAGGCCTCCAGTATGGCAAAACTTTGGCAGGAATGTCTGAAAATGTCACTATTATTCGTATTGCTGTCAAATTTTAAATTATGCGTGAAAGGAGGCAGAAAGCTGTGAAATCAGCTTGGTGCTGCATTACTGTATCATTAAAGGAAAAATTCAGGACAGAGGAAAAAGATCAATCTTTTTCCCCATCTGAGTCTCCCTAATTCTGTTTTCCGCTGTTACACTTATGACTTTGTGTTGTCTTAACATACCTTCATGAGAATTTAATCACATTTGAATATTAATATGGTATTTCCTCATGTCAACATATTTCCACCTCTGTACCGTGTGTAGTTTACAATCGCTTATTCATCTTGGAAGTTAAATCTGCCAGTTATTGAAGAGTCTGTTAGTCTTTAGGCCTGCAGTACTAGTGCTGGAGGAGGTGGCTTTCCCTATTAAATGGTGAACTGATTAAAAAAATAATTTGAAAGTTTCTTGCGTAGATACATAACCTAAATGGTACCCCTTTGTTCTTTTGGTCTTTTTGTCAATGTGCTGATGATGAATTTGTTGGTGCTATTGGTAGAAATTCATGCTTGGCCCTTTCCATTATTTACACTATGGGGGGCTGGGGAAACAAAAATATTATTTTTTTTATATAGTTTTCCCAGTGTTATTTTTTATGTCTTCCCAGGGATTTAATTATTGCAGAACCAGGAGCCACAGATTTCCTGGTGTGGTTTTGTTCGTTTGTTTTGTTTTGTTTTGACAGTCAGTTCATCTTTCTATTCATTTCCTGGCTCCTCTGTCCTCTCCTTTTTCTCCTCTTTCCACTATCTCATAGCTTAGCATGTCAACAGACTTCAGGGTAAAGGATTTTGTTCAACTTAAACTATGTGACTGCAACCAAAGGACCCTTAGCCAAAGCAGAGTTTAAAAAAAACCCTTTACTTTTGACTCAAAACTTTCATATGGAGCTGAATTTCTCAGTCAGTCTTTACTTTTTATTATTATTCTTTTATTTTTCCCTGGTGAAACACCATTGAGGTAGAACAAAAATAGCAGGAATAAACCTCGAACCATTTGAGAATGTGGAGTGCTCTGAATCCTGACACTGGGGAGAGGTTTGGAAATGAGACTCAGCAGCCTATTCCATGTGCCCCTATAAAACATAATGCTGCTGCAGGTGACTCAGAGTGCAACAATCTCATTTAATGGCTCACAATTAATTTGTCCTTTATGATTTGTGTTTTGATTGCCCTCTATTTTCCTCAGATCATCCTACCATTGTTGTAAGAGTGAGGTTCACTTTGCCCTTGCAACACTTTTTGCATGAATGAAGCTCCATTCAATTCCTTTCCCAAGATCTTTTTGCTAGGTGTTGGCTGTCTCCTTGTGCTGGGAATGGCCACTCAAGGCTGAAGTTTACAGCCTTAACCTTCCTTCTAGGGTAGCTGTAGTGTTTTGCAGCTGTAACTTTGATCCCCTTAGATTTATTTTTGACTGTATCTCTGTTTTTCCTTACAGGGTGGGCATATTTGCCTAAATTAATAAACTGTTGGGTTTTTCTTTCTGTTCTTATAATACTTCTTCTAAGGACTTTTTTTCCCTTTGCTCTATTTAAATACTAAAGGTTATTTTTCTATTCTTAGAAGACTTGTTGTCCTGTTTTTCATTTTCTGTTTGAGTATGTGTTTGACACATCTTTAGTTATTAGAATAGAAGCCTGACACTGTGGGAAACGGAAAAATGCTTGCCTGCATTACGTTTCACATTATAAATGGTTCTTGTTCTTTGCTGTGCAAACAGGCTTCTTGAATAATTTTACAGTATGCTGTTGAGAACTGCAGTAAGCCATTTGCTAGTAAATCAGTATTTCTTACAGCAAACTCTCTACGCTTTGTCAGCTGCTATATCTAGGGAATAAAATCTAATAGAAAAAAATCAAAACAAGGTGCAGTTATGGCTGATCTCCCTGAGAAATTTATGGTGTTTTGAGTCCAGGAACCACACATCTGAGACTTCTTTTTTTTTTTTTTTTTTTGGATAGTGTCCAATACTAAAGCTTTGAGATGTATAGCAATATATGCAAAACATCTGCCTTTTTGCTGCACTTCTGGTATTTGCAATAAAATGTATCGATTGGTTACAGTGTTCCTTTCAGTTCTTGACTTTTGGGGAAGGTTCAGCTCCTGAAAGCAGTGGCTAAGGAAAATTCCAGGTTTATTTTCAGGCTGCTGATGGAATTTAAGTGTTGTTAACACTGAACACCTTAAAAGAAAAAATTGGACATGCTCTCCTCCTTTAATATTAAAGATCTGATGAATATCTTAAATATTTGGAGGGGTTTTATTTGTTTTCCGGTCTTGGCCTTTTGGATGCAATCATCATATCTTGCTTTTTAGCTTGTCTTCACCAATTAACAGATGTAGCAGTCTTTCTTTTTATAGTATTTTATATTTTCTAATGTCAGCTGGAATATGTTGATTCCCACAACAGCTAATATCAAGAGACTTGCCAACTTTTGTATTTTTACAGCAGTATTGTCATTCTGTGAGGTGAGCCTTTACTGCCCTGCTCTCAGAGCTGCTTGTAATTTTGAAAGGGAAGGCCAGTGTTGGAAGGAGCAAGGTGTGAAACCCATGGAAAACTAAAATGGGGAGAGTTCAAGGCAAGGTCTGTTAGAAGCAGGAGGATTCTGAAGTATCATTCTAAGGAGTTTGTTTTGTTTTGTTTTGTTTTCCCTCTTTGTTTTATATCAAATGTTTTGAAAAGTTCTATGGATTGAAACATCATTGAATGCTTAGTACTTAAAATGATGTTGGCTGCTGGCAACCAACTTCTGCCAGGCCCCCAGTATCTCAAGTGTCTGACAAACAAATGTCATATGAACAGTAGTTATTGTTGACATTTCTGGAGGCCAAGATGTGGGACTGTGTATGGATGCTCAGAGCACGCAGTGCTATTCACAAAAACATGCATACAGGGGATTGTTAAGTTGTTCTGATATTTACTGACCAACTTACTGTTTTGATAGAGCTGTTTGTGAGTTTGAGTTTCTTTATCAGTACAGGTGAGAAGAGCCTTGCACACCTTCAAGTGAAATTGTTTCCAGCCTTGCTGGAGGCTGCCAGTGCCTTGATCTCTGTTCTCAGGTGATCAACTCTGTTTCCCTTCTCTCCTCTTTTTTTCAGAGTATATGCTTTGTAGAAAAGTGAGAGGTTGCAAATGGCAAGAAAGGATGTTTTTTTGATTTATAGGGGTTTGTTTTATAATATATCTAAGCTTCTAGGCAGATCCTTGAGATGTTTTCTTGCTGGTTCAACTTTCAAGGCTGGAATAGAATGGTGGAAGGACAAGAATGTGTGGTATCTATAGATACAATTATGCTGAAGGTCTTTGCTTTCTCCCTTCATCCCACAGATCCTATTTGGTTCTTACTCTCTGTATAGAAATATTTTATGCTTTAGATTAAAGGAAAAACTGAGCTTATAAAATTTGGCTATCGTACTTTCATTTTTGGAATAGTGCTTGAAACAGAGGCTTTTACAATTCTGTATATTTGTATTTTTTCATGCTTTTTATCATCAAAGGAGCTTGATAAATTTGGTACCTGTTTTGATGTCATATTCTCAATATGATAGGAGAAGATCAAATCTGAGCATTTTGTCCCAGTATTAGGTTTTTAATACCTGTTGTCATCATGACATAGCAACCTGATGCTGCCTGTGGTGTTGAAAGTTCGTTCAAGGACCACTGCCAGGTTTATATTCCCTGCCAGGCGTCTGTGCTGAGCCTTATCACAAGGAAAGAATCTCACTTACAATCTGAGTGGTTCAGGGTTAGTATCCAGACAAAAATTCATCTGTTACTGCAAAGTACTGAGTGCCGAGTGCAGCCAGACTTCTTGGGAGTGTTGTGGATGGAAAGCACTCAAGTTGGAGGGATTATTGTGAGCATGTGTTGCCATGCTCTGTAGACTATAAACACCAGAAGATTTTCTGTGCCAGCTGTTTGATACTGAGACTTTAACTTTTTGCTTAAAGGCTTTGTGATAAGGTGTGGCTTTCTTTGCATGCTCAGTGTCTCTTGACACGAAGATCTATGGCCTGACCTGAAAATCTGGAGCTAGATGTTTAGATTTGAGCAATACTAACATGTGAGGGACGTGCAAGCTACTTGATCTTAAGCTTTAGTGTGGTCTATTTCTACTGCAGTCTATTATTAAAACATAAACCTAAAGAAATCATGGCAAGATGGAATTCATTACTTTACAAAATGGAGTTGGTAAGGTTGACAAATACATTTGTGGTGTCCCAGTATGATTTCTATATTTCTCTATTTGCAGAGCTTCTATACTGCAGCCTCACCTAATCCAAAGCACAGCTTGACTCCTTCCTAGGACTAGTCCCTTCTATCATATCACTCCCTCCCCTTAAATCCCTTCAATCAAGTTTCAGTAAATTAGAAAATAGTTTTTTATTACTTATTAGAGTTTTATAATGGAGGTCTGGCTTATCTTCCCTACCTTCTGTCACTGACAAACCTGGATCAACAACTGCCAGATACTTGTCCAAAAATATAGATTGAAGCATTGTGGACTTTGCGCTCTCAGTAACTTTACTCTACAACCTTAACAATCCCAGGAGAAGCTTCAAAAAACCCAAATCATCCAAACAAATAGTGGAAATGATCCCAACACCACAACTCTAAATGTTACAGATCACTACAGCAACTCAAAAATACTCAATGAGTGTGACTTGTGTTCTGTTGGTTATTGCGTGGCAGTTGTTTGTTTTAGCTGCAGAACTTGACAATAATATTCTGTAATGTAATAGTCACTGTGTGACTTCTGTGGCTGTGTTTTGTGGATTTTTCAGATCACTGCATAGTGTTAAGCTGGTGTAGGAGAAGTCATCTGAAACTCTCCAAAGGAAATAACTTGAGGATCAGGTACTATGTATGTGCTAATAGGATCCTGGGCCAGGATCATCAGCCCAGAACCCTGCTACAAATACAGCATCGCTGTGGTCTAGATGGGCTGTGACAACCGCTGCTCTTTCACTATGGGCTTCTCTGCACCTTTCACTGAGAAAATGAATTGCTGACAACTTCAGGTTCATTACAAGTTGTATCTACTTTGAGAGTCCCTTGGCCTGTGCACGTTTTCTCTTTCCTGATAACTTTCCCTTTGCAACAAATGCAGTCACATAAATTGCAACCTTTCCAAGTGGTTGTTTGCAATGCAGACTCAAGAATTTCCTGTCTGATGCTACCCACACTGTTCTCTTCAGCCAAAGATGAAATAGTGTCTGTCATGTTAAATCTAATTGACCTGCAACATCTATAACATCTTTACAGTGGCTCGGTTTCCTCACGCTTCTTGTAGTGCCTGTTTTTTCCAGTTGGTATAAACAATTCTTTGGTCAGGTATAGTAATTCTTAGCTTCATCTTCTTTTTCTATGAACTTCAATGTGTTATAGGTTGTAAAGTGGGTAGTAGGATGGAATACCGTGAGGTCTGCCCCCTCTCCAGATTAAAAAAAACTCCAAACAACCAAATCCAAAACCCCTTAATGTGCAAGAAGGTCAAACATGCGCTTTGTGAACTTGTTAAACACATTTATTGAGTTCTTGACAGTAACCAAACACAGTGAATGACCATTATAAACAAGAAAAAAAAGGCATTTGCTTTTACTTGGTTCAGCTCCTGCTTTATCTGTAAAGAAAAGAGATCCCTTTCCACCACGAATTTACAGGTTTGAATTTGTCCCAGTAATGGATTAGCAGGGAAAATGGCAATTTTTAAACTGAGATGTGTTTCAACTGCTTTCTGAGTCCAGTTCCTATTAATGATGGACCATAAAGTGGAGTTAAAGTTATACTAGCTGTAGGTGTATTCCCAATTGTTATTAACTTGCTTAAAATGGCTGCAAACAAATAAAGTAAAAAAAAATAAATAAACCCACAAATAATGCAGCCACAAATAGTAGAGGCTTATTATTTCAGAAAGGAAAAAATAAATCAAAGCAAGTTTACAAAATTAACTTGTTAAACACATTTATTGAGTTGTTAATAGTAACCAACACAACGTATGACCTGTTGTAAAACAAGAAACAGAAAATGGATCGGTTTTGATTTTTGGCAAGTCCTACTACAGATATGTGACAGAGGGAAATATTTAAATTTCCTTTATATTCTGCAGTGATATATTTACAATACTTATCTCTCCAAGTCTGTCCCTTTTTTTTAATGAAATTAACAGAAAGATCATAACCTAGAAATAAGTTTCCTCTACAGTCTTCTTGTTCTGTCTTGTCAGTATCCATTAATGATAGTGAAATAATGAGAGCTTTCGAAGGATTACTTGGCACACAGAACACAACTCCACTTTGATGCTGTATCGAGCCACCTTTTTTCTTTTTTTTTCTTTTTTTTTTTATTTATTTTTTAATTTGAGGGAGAGGGAAAAGAGGAAGAATTTCATATGTACAAAGGCTGAAAAGTCTTTCTTTGTGAAGCTAAATTAGTTCAGGAAAACTGTATCAAAATTGTAATCACATTTATTGTAATACTGTCTTTTTACTTTTTTAATTACCACCGATCATATGAATGAATTTTTAGTTGAGTTTCCATCATGGCAGCTCTTTTCCTACAGCACGTTTGCACGTGCTGTCACGAACCCAAAGAGTGAGGTTGGCTGCATTCTAGATTATGTCAATTCACAGTAGTAGCATTCCACTGAGGTTATGAATTCTGCCTGCTCTGTCTTACTTGAGGAGCCATTCATTTACTGAAAGGAAAGAGAAACAGAACAAAAACAATTATGCTTTAATAAACTCCAAATTCAAAACTTGCTGGATTTAACACTGTATTAGGCACTTAAACAAAATGTCTTGAAAAAGCCAGGGTTCACTTTCCTCCTTTTTCTGGAAAAGAATGAAGTCTGAATGACTCCTTCTTCTAAGTATTGCAACTCATTCATCAGCCTTGCTGCTGACAGTGTGCTTTCTTTTCCACCCTTTAGTTGTATTCCTTCATAACCATAATATTATTGGTAAGAAGGCACTTTTACACCATTATTGCAGGCAATATAGCTGTTAATGTGTAAGCTAAAAAACGTGTAAGACACATTATAGCTTGGTTGTGAAGCCAGCTGTGGCAGCATTAAGACTCCACCAGCAGGTGACTGCATGGGTTTGATATCCATTGCATAATGCAACACTTTCCAGTTCAGGTGTTTGTTATGGTGGTGCACCTCCAAAGTGAAATTTATTCTTTTGTTTGAGATCATCTCTCATTAAGATTAGCTCATACCCCTCTTTCTTTCCCATGTGGGTAAAACAGAGCAAAATGCACTTTGTAAGGTGAGAAGACTTTAAAATGAGGCTAGAAAACTGAAGGCCTGTCTTATCTGCTTTTAAAAAAAATATTAGATATCCCAGACTGTTGTCATGCATTTCCTGCATGTTTCTAGGCAAGGTTCCTCATCCATTTCAGATATGTAATGTTTGACTCATACTGCTAGTCCCCCAGATCCGGAGTTTCATCTGGTTTTATCTGCATGCTTTGTTATGCACTTAGGTTTCTCAAAGAACAGAGCTCTGTGTAAGCATAGAAGGGTCTATTCCGGAGGTAGAACGTACCTCTATACTGTAGTTTCTGTGCTCTATTGTTTGGACAATCTTTTCCCTGTAAACTAAAGTTGATATTAGTTCGGATACATCGATTGTTGAGAGGCTGGACTGGTCTGAAATTGTCGCTCATGCTCAGAAATATCTGTGATGGCTGATTCTGGCTTAGCAGTCGTAAAGAATGCATCTATACAAAATACAAAACAAGGATTTTTAGTACTGGTCTTTCCTGTAAGTAAGCAACATACAATACTATTAAATAGACTACTTAAATGAAACTTCAACAGAATTTCAGTGATTTTAGTCAGAGGTGGGTTGAAAGTGTTTACTCGAGGTTCAAACCATTCCTTCTGTAGTCCTCTGTTTCTGAGCCCCATTTTAAACTGAAGTAACTAGTTTTGCGTAGAGTAAATGAAGATGGTATGAGATGCCTTTGGCTGACCAGGAAAGAAATGGAATCCACAGTGCTGGATGACAGCAGCTAGTGCAGAGAAAATGAACTTGGTGAATAACAAGAGCTGATTTTTTAAGTTTTGTAGCTATTAGTGTAGCTTCCAGTTGAGAAGACACAGTTGTGGATGACAGTACCCAAGAACCAGGTATGGCCCGTCAGGATGGAAAGGATAACTGACAGTCAAGATGCTGAAGTCATGAAATTAATGGTGTTAAAAACCAAAATCCTGTCTTGATTGACAGGTCTGTCTTGATACTGTCTGTGTTGTGTCTATAGTATTCTTATGGTAGACTCTGGCCTTCTTTGGAGATGGTTTTATGGATCAACAGAAAGGGAATTACTGAATTATCCAGGATTTTCAGTGTGCCCAGAAGTGGCTGGATGCAAACTACAAGCAGACAGCAACGATGACTACATGTGTGCTAAAACCATGTTGATTGGGTCAAGTCAACTAAAATCTTTCCAACTTCGTATAGGAAATGGGAACACGGTGGGGTGGGGGAGCTGCAATTTGTAAATCAGAAACCCTCAAAATATTTTTGTTTAAAAATAGAAAAGGAAAATATTTTCTAAGTCAGTGTACAATTTAAGATGTTTGGTTGTTGCATTTAATGCTTAAACGAGGAAACCCAGTAGCTGGGTTTTACAGACTACAAATCTTCCAGACTACAGCTTCCAGGGAAAGCTTGAGCTGTGCATTAGTTTTTCAGTGCAAGTACACAATGTAATTAGTAAGTATTCCATGAAATCAATCTGCAGCAGTAATAATGGAGGATGCAACTAACCAGTAAAGCATGACAAGGAGTAAGTATCATGAGATGATAACCCATACATACTAGCATAGACTCTAGAATTATTCTAATCAGTTTGTACATTAATATTGTAACTAAACATGTTGCTGTAGAAAATGTTCAGATCCCCTGCTTGAGAAGTTCAGATTGTTTGAGCACGTTTGCCTGTGCTCAGCTGTCATGCTCCCAAACCACCCATTTAGAAAAGAAACGAAGTGCTTTTTCTACATCTAGACAAAACTGGACAGAAGGAATATCACAAAAATAAAGCATCTCTCAGGCTTTTAAAAGTCCTCTTATTTACAATGTTAATATGATTTTGAATCCCAAAGCAATATTTAAGGTTGTTTTATCATTCCTCATTTCATTTCTCAGCCCAGATTGCTTCTGCTGCATGCTTGGGACAGGGCAGATGGTGGTTCAAGTATTCCTTTGGGATTCTAGTATGCAAGAGAATAGGTTTTAGTTCAGCTCACAGCTCTGTATGCAACTCACTGATGGAGAAGACTGTGGTTGGTGTTAAATTTGTTGTTCTCTGATGTTAGGCTGTGGATTGTGAGTTGTACAGAAATGTAGTCATGATGACTTTTCCAGTGGTGTTTCCTCAACAGCATAATTTTGACTATGGAATTGTGTTTTATTTTGCCTATTTTATCTTACTCCTTTCTAACAGGGGTTTCAATTTGTTAATCTGATTTCTCTGAGGATATTTCAATGTCTATCCTGTCACCTTATTCTATACCAGAAAGAACTAGCTGATTTTTTTTTTTCCAAGGATGCCCCATATATTGGACCTCTGTCACATTAATGTGCTATTGACATGTATTTAAATGGCCACAAATGTCACTCACAATTTGTCTGTTTTTTCCTAAGAATATACTCTGTTATACTTGGTGACCTCAGTTACTTTTGTATGACAGTGCTATACTGCTTTTTAGAATCCCCATAGATATATTCACAGAATCGTGGACTGATTTAGTTTGGAAGAGACTCCTGGAAACCATTTGGTTCAAACACTGGAAGTGGGGCCCAGATCAAGGTGTGTGTCTGTGTACAGATACCCAGGGAGCTCGAAATAGTTAATATTTTCAGTTTGGAAAAAAAAAAATCTTCCATGCTTTTGTGAAATGCATAAATTGCAGGCAGAGATCTCTACAGCAAACAGTTAAGCCTGATTTTGTATGAAAAATCTACACATATATGTTTAAAATACTCTTTTGTGACTATATTACATTGACTAATTTTTAAACTACTTTTACCTGCATCCTTGTTATGTAGACAGGTTTGTTCATTATTATCCAGCTTGCTGTTTCATAGCAGGGTGGAATTGTCATTGACCCATCATATGTAATGAAACTAGAGGTCTCTGGATAAAGTTCCTCAATATTAAGCCCCTGTAGTAAGTATGCATCATCTGGAGAACAAAGAAGAAAAACAATTGAGATAAAAGAATAGCTTCACCAAAAAATATCCCCCCCTTTCTAAAAAAAAAAGTTGTTCTAGAGCAGCATCATCAGTTTTACCTAAATATCAGGCTGACACATGAATTTCACATTTCTGAATGCTCCGGCAGTTTGGACAAGAACAAGTTACATGAACTCCCTAATAGTGCTTAGGTCAAGTTCTACTCTAGATGCCCACACACAGCTTCTGTGAGTTTGGCACAAGTGTTCACCGTGGAACTCTGAATCACATTTAAGAACCAAACTTAAAAGCTTCTTGAAGTTGCAGTTATTGGTTTAGATGCAGCAGTCTTTGGAGAATTTTGACTTACTGCATTTTGCAGTGATTAACAATGTTTTTGCTCAACAAAGTCTTGGGAAGGCTGAGAGAGTTAAAACTTAATTGCCCTTCTACCACAGGAGGAAGTTAAGGTTAATGCATGATAATAAAGCTGCTCATCGAAGCCTGCTAGCCTTTCATGTGTTCCATGGGGGTGGATGCAGAGCAAGCTCACTCGGAATGCTAAAATCAGGCTGGAAAGGTATGCTAGAAAGCAGCTCATTGGGGTCCCTGCTTTCATTGTAACTCTCCCTGGGAATTAATGAGCTATCCCTCTGCAACAGAATTTATTCTGTGGACATGTACAAAATATAATGAGATACGGTTATATCTTTTAAGACTCATCCTTTTCTATAGTACGTGCACTACTTCCCTTGTGTAATGCTGGCCCTATAATATTTCTGGCAGTGCTGTCAAGACTGGAGCCCAGATTTTCCTGCCAAATGTTAGACTGTAGGAGTTCCTTAATAGGAAATAATCTGGAATGTACACACTTTACTACTAATATGCTACTGCTACTGTGTATCTCTGGAGAAAGCTGGGCTGTTTGAGCCATGTTGTGAAATCTCTATATGCTTTCACTTGTATGTAATGTGTTCAAGATTTGTAGAGTGAGTGATGAAGGGCAGGCAAGGAAAGCTGCATCTTTAGGCATTTCCCCTTTCAATACGCAAGACAAACTGGAACTGATTTTAAAGGAAGATAATACAAATGAAATGGAAGACACTGCTCCCACTAAAGAGAAACATTTCAAGTGCATCTTTTAAGTCAGTGTCAATAATCTAGATATTTTTGTTTAGATTCTCTGATGTTTTTCATGTACTATTCATTGACTGTAAGTTTAAACAGTCCTGGGGTTTGTGGTGGTTGTGGTGGTTGTTTTTTTCCTTTTTTTTTTTAAAAAAAAAAAAAAAAAAAAAAAAAAAAAAAGCAGTTCTTTGACCACGGGGAAAATATTGTGAAGGGAACCAATGGAAAAAAA